>JACEEZ010018007.1:0-5000 GCA_016584305.1 Chionoecetes opilio
AATTATAAAAAAATATAATTACGTTTTTTGAAAATTTCCCACTTATCAAATACCTACTACTGGCCTCCGGGGGATTGACGTCAGTTGCCGCTGCTTTCACACTGATTAATACTACAGCAAGAAATCAATACTTGTTCAAATGTTTACACATGAATATTAAATTCTTGAATTCTGACTTTAAATTTTCAACTATAATTATCCCGTCGGAAAATACACAGCGGGCCTTGGGAGGCTGAGGAGGTAAATTTGCCCCAGCGGCCGCCTTCGCGCTCTACGCCTACGTGGCCCGCCGGTATGTTAGCTGGCGTGTCCCGTGGCCCAAGTAAAGGTCGCTGGCCGTCACGGTGGGTCCTGGGGGCCCTCGAAAAGAGATCCCTGACGCTACGTCCTCGTGCGCGCTCTTGACCTTCTCCACGGACCGAATCCTCAAGGTGGGAAGAGTGTTGCCCTGGCCTTGTAAACACTGTGAGGCACCACTCTCCTCCGGTGCCCCAGGCTTGTTAAGCTGGGACGGGATCATCCCGCCACTGCTCCTGCTGAGTCGTTGTTTTGTTGTTTCCCTGGTATTGAAGCTGAAAGCTATGTTGTTGTTGTCGTCGCGCTGCTGCGGGCCACTGTTGCCGCGGGCGCCATTCCCCTTGATGTTTGGTCCCCCGTTGGGTGTATGAGGCGCTCAGCACGCCTCGGGCACTTGTCCACGGTGACAGGTGCACTGGGCCTACTCATCAGGTGAGAGGACTGTACTCCATGACGGGCCTCATTGGGGCCTTATACCAGGCCGCATAGGCCTAAAGGGGTCGGCAGGTGCCTTCCCTCGGCGCAGGAGGTCACCCTCAGGGAGGCTCGACGGCCACTGTCTCCAGGTGGCGGTCAAAGCGGAGCCTGGAGTCAACCTCCACCCCCAGGATGTTGATGGATTTCCTTGATGGCAAGGGTTCGTCCCCCAAACTTCAGCTTCCCCTCGAGTAGCCTGGGGTCCTCCCCAAACTGATTAACCGGGCCTGGGTCTTCTCGGCAGCAAACTTGAATTGCACCGTCTTCCCCAGGCCGTGATGTCACCCAGTTGACGGTTGGTGGCATCTATCACGTTCGAAAGTCCCTCTCTGGTGTAGAGTGGGACCACGGTGCAGTCGCCCAGCATAGGCAGACGCCACAGGAGGCTTTGGAGGAGGTCTTGAAGTAAATGTTCCACAGGATGGGCCCAGGACCGACCCCCGAACGGAAGCCTCCACCGGGTACGTGGCTGACGTGCTCCCCATTCACCACCACCCTCCAGACTCCGGCTGAGGGCAGGTAGCTCGAAGAGCAGCGCCACAGGTGTCCCGGGGGAATGGCGAGCTGTTCAAGGGCTTTCCTCCTCTCTCTCTCTCCCCCATCTCTCTCTCTCCCTCTCTCCCTCTCATCCTCCTCTCTCTCTCGTCTCCTCTCTCCTTCCTCTCTCTCCTTTCCTCCTCTCTCTCTCTCTCTCTCCTCTCTCTCTCTCTTCTCTCCCCTCTCTTCTCTCTCTCCCCTCTCTCTCTCTCCCCCCTCTCTCTCTCTCTCTCTCTCTCCTCTCTCTCTCTCTCTCTCTCTCTCTCTTCTCTCTCTCTCTCTCTCTCCTCTCTCTCTCTTCTCTCCTCTCTCTCTCTCTCTCTCTCTCTCTCTCTTCTTCTCTCTCCCCTCTCTCTCTCTCTCTCTCTCTCTCCCCTCTCCCCTTTTCTCTCTCATCCCCTCTCTCTCTCTCTCCTCCCCTCTCCTCTCTTCTCTCTCTCTCTCTCTCTCTCTCTCTCTCTCTCTTTTCTCTCTCTTTTCTCTCTCTCCTCTCTCCCCTCTCTCTCTCTCTCTCTCTCTCTCTCCTCTCTCTCTCTCCCTCTTCCTCTCTCTCTCGTCTCCTCTCTCTCTCTCTCTCTCTTCTCTCCTCTCTCCTCTCTCTCTCTCTTCTCTCTTCGCGGGACCGCTTTCCTCCACCAGTGCCCACCCACTGACTAGGCGCTATCAAAATATCGCTATTATACTGAATTGGTACCGTAACACGAAATTTTAAATGCCAAAGATGCCAGCAGTGGATGTTGCTGGTACATCATTTTTCTGTTTATCTCAAAATCATCGTAAAATGCGAGCACAGCCCTACACAAGACAGGAGAAAACGCCCCTTCCTCTTGCCTCCCCAGCCGAGTTTGTTTGTAAACAAAAAAACAAGGTTTTTTGCGTTCCATTTGTGACACGCGAACCCAGAACCAGGAACTGAACCCACCCTGAACTGAAAAAACTGGTTCCTGGAACTTGGGCACAAATGGAAGAGGCCTAAATAATATTCCTTATGGGGAAAATAAGGTCCAGAAGGAGTGATCCAAAAGGGATGACCACCAATTTAAAACACAACATTGGAGTAAAAGAAACATTTATTTAAGATTCAAGGCAGGATTGGTAAACAAAGAACAGTAAAAACGTGATGGCAAGGACAGTGAAAAAATTAACTCGAGTTGCTAAGAACAATTATGAGATTAAAGTAGCAGGACGGGCGAAAAGGGACCCAAAAGGGTTCCTATCAGGTATATAAAACAAAGACAAGGGAATTATTTGGGGCCCCGTAAGGTCAGGACAGGGTGAGGTCTTAAATACGGATGAGGATATTGTAAGGAGTCTAAATTATTATTTCTTAATGTTTTTACGGAGGAGGATACACAGACGATACCTGATAGTGAACAGATGTTCAAAGGAAGCGATGGGGAGAAACTCAAAGATATTGGATAACTAGGGAAATGGTGGAAGAGGGTATAGATAAATGAAATTTTTAAATCGCCAGCCCAGATGAAGTGTATCCCAGGGTATTAAAGGAATGAAAAGGAGGTTGTTAGTGAGTCGTTAGTGCCATTTTTGGGAAAATGGGTTGAGATAGGCGATGTGCCATTATTGTGGAGGAAATGAAATGTTGTTCCCATATTTAAGAAGGGAGACAGAGGATAAAGTCAAATTATCGACCCGTAAGTCTAAACATCAGTGGTGGGTACATTTTTGGGAAATCTATTATTGCAAAAAACATTAGAGAGCACTTAGAAAAACATAGTTTGATCAATGATTCACAACATGGATTCACCAAGGGTAGGTCATGTCTCCACCAATTTATTGAGTTTTTATAGGAAAGTTTATGAGACGGCAGAAAATGATAAGGATTATGATATTATATATCTGGACTTTAGTAAGGCATTTGACAAAGTACCACACGAGCGACTCTTAAATAAGGTTAGGCTCATGGAATAGATGGGAAGGTTCTTCATTGGATCAGAGCTTGACTAAGTAATGGCAACAAAGGTTTACAATTAATGTTCTAAATCTGAAGGGGGACTGGTGACAAGTGGAGTTCCACAAGGGTCTGTTTTGGGTCCATTACTATTTTTTTTTTTACATCAACGACTTGGATAGTGGGATTAGAAAGTGATATCAGCAATTTTTGCTGATGATACTAAGTTAGGTAGGATTATTGGATCACAGTCTGATGTAAACATATTGCAGGGGGACTTCGATAAACTTAACGAGTGGGAAAGTCAGATGGCAGAGGGAATTTAATATTGATAAATGCAGCTTTTATAATGTTGGTAGAAAAAACCCTGGTAATAGATACACCATAACCCAATTTTATCGCTAAAAAGATCAGAAGGTGAAAAAGATCTTGGAGTGAGGGTGAGCCCAGACTCCGACCTGGGAAAACAATGTATTGAGGCCAGAATAGAGCTAATAAGTATTAGGTTTTCATTACCAGAAGTGTTAAAAGTAAAGTGCGGAAGTTATTCTAAAGCTTTATCTGGCTCTATCAGGCCTCACCTAGACTATGCGGTTCAGTTTGGTCTCCATATTACAGGAAGGATATAGCCTTGTTAGCAACAGTGCAGAGAAGGATGACCAAAATGATACAAGGAATGCGTAACTTTAGTTATGAGAGGAGATTGAAGTTATTAAAATTACACTCACTTGAGAGACGCAGGGTAAGGGGCGATCTGATAGAAGTTTTTAAGTGGATAAAGGGATTTAATAAGGAGAGGTAGGAAAAGTTCTTACGGCTTTTAACCAGGGTAGAACAAGAAGTAACGGATTCAAGCTGGAAAAGCGTAAAAATTAGATAGGAAATAGGGAAAAACTGGTTCACCCAAAAAGGGTGGTGAATGAATGGAATGGTCTCAGTAGACAGATAGTTAGTGCAAAAGTCATTAGGAGCTTTAAAAGGGGGCTGGATAGGTTCATGGATGGGGATGAAAAGGGGGATGTTTGGGAGTGTTAGGCGACAGGAACTACCACGTGTAGGCCTCGCGGCCTCTTGTAGCTTCCTTATTTTCTTATGTTCTTCTTATGTTCTTAAATGGTTCTAGCAGATCCTCGTCGCCACTTTTTGGTTGTTTTGTATGTCGGCTCTGTTTGGCCTGTTTGGGGTCTCCGGTGTCAAAGTCTTTAGACCTCTTTCAGTTTCCTTTTCCCCCCTAGAACCGGAGGAGTGCTAATTGCGCTTTTAGCATCTTCGGTTATACTAAAAGCCAGAAACGCATCCTCAGCATGTTTTAATCCAATCAGTCCATGCCCGTTCTTGGTTCGTGTCATCAACTCGAGCGGTTTTTAATGTGGGAATTGCATGGTTTTTTTTCGCACATGGAATGGTTAAAAACAAAAGGGACTTCTCCGGGCCAAGGTGTGGGTGGCCCAACATGGACAAAGATTTTGGAAGAAACCGTAAAACGCTGCATACCATGTGCTAGTCTGGACCCAAGGAAACAAGCCAATCCTGTGAACATGGCAATGTGAAGGGGCCTTGGGAAGTTATCCACATTGATATCTGTGACCATTCCCCAGTGGGGACTACGTAATTGGAATAGTCGATGCAGGCTCCAGATGGCCCGAAGCTTTCATAGTCAAATCCACCGATACGAACACTGTTAAACCCCCATTCTAGAGAGATGTCTTGCACCACATGGCGTCCCAGCAGTTATTGTATCAGACAACGGACCGCAGTTTTAGAGCCAAAGAATTCAGCC
>JACEEZ010018007.1:10000-13751 GCA_016584305.1 Chionoecetes opilio
TATATATATATATATATATATATATATAATATATATATATATATATATAATATTATATATATTTTAAAATATAATTATAATATATATATATATATAATATATATATATATTATAAATATATATATATATAATATATTATAATATATATATATATAATATATTATAATATATTATAAAATATATATTATTATAATATATATATATATTAATATATATATATTATAATATATATATATATATATATATTTATTATAATATATAATTTATATCCCATATATTAAAATATATATATATATATACTATATTATAATATATATATATATATATATATATATATACGGTACCGGGAACTGTCGCTGATAGGAACTGTCGCCCGATTGTTCCAATTTTTCACGTCGGCGGGAGTTCCAATTGTCGGCGAGTTTTAGTTCTTGATCTCGATATTACAGTACCCAATATATAATTTAATATGCTATTAATGCCACTGTGGGCGACATTTTCTCGTTTGGTGCTTCGGCGACAGTTCCTATCGGCGACAGTTCCCTAAACCGTGGTACCCTACTACCTCCAGGGTTCCTTTGTTCCCATCATTCCCCAACCATCAACACAGCGAACAAAGGATCCATGAATAAGGCTATGTAAAACACATATATTTATATTGAGTGGGTGTTTATGCGAAGTACGAAGCTACTGCTGACATCGACAAAAATAACAAATATATCGCTAAAAATTATCATTAGTGGTGGTGGCTACAAATAAAAATAGTAAAACCAGCGGTATAATTATGTTCTTGTTATTGAAGGAAAACAGTAGAAATAAAAAAAGTGCAAAGAAACAACATTAATAGCAACAGCAGTGGTAACACAGAAGAAGCGAACACAAGTACCTGTAATAAATCATATGTTTATCTATTTACAAACAACAATGTGCAACGCTGTTATTAACTTTTTAACCCTGTATCAAAATTACCTGGAACTTGCTCAGGGGACTTGGTGATGTCAACGCCAAGGGCATCTCTTGCAGCCTTGCAGGAGAGGGTACGTGTCACTTTTAAACCTTTAGTTATTAATTATTAATTTATTCATTTATTTAATCAATCAATAAAGAGGAAGAATTGCAGTTGGTAATCCGTCGTGCAGTCATGCGGCCATTAATTATTCGACCTGTATAAGAAGCATCGTCATAGCATCGCATGAAGCAGCTAATTTTGTGGTGCGTGACGCGGCTGACTCAGAGGATTTGTGACGTGTAGAAAATTGTAATAGAAATGATACGATAAGACATAAAAATATACATATACCCATTTTCTCTAGGATTTTCAAAATTAGTTTCATTGAGTTGTGTTGACATGAGAAAATATGGGTATGTATCATGTACGTAGCCTAGTACCGTATAGATAACACTAAAGTCGCCAGGGCAGCTTTTTTTTTATGTACGGACGTGTGGTGGCGTTAAAACTTACATTTCTACATCCATGATTTCAGAGAAGTTAGAAGGGCTATCTGGAAAGTCTGTGTCATTTTGTGTCTTCATCTGTGTCATATTATGGGGATATATTAACAATTTACAAAAATATCAACCGAGTGGCGACCTACCTAAGATCGCCAGCTATGTTATGTTCTGAGTGTCCTCCCGCCATCGTCGTCGCCCGAAAAAAAAACAGAGTAGCGAAATTCGAAACAGTTTAGGTATACCTTCAGTACAAAGCATAAAACAACACTGAAACAGGGGAGATTATACAGTCATGATAATATAAACTACTGTGTATCATCTTCAGTGGGACCTAAAATCAGTAGTGATGCTATAATTCGTAATAGCGCCTGGCGACATTAGTGCACCGTGGGGGACTATAGTGTTATCTAGGATATAGAACTTGCGTGTTACTCATGAAAAACAAAATATAAGACATGCCCAGATATCTTAGTAGTTAGGTAATGTTTGAAGTACGTCTTGTCTTACAATATTTCATTCTCTCTTTCTAATTATGGAAACATACTGCTTGGGTGTTAGATGAGAAAGAACTTGAAAGAGTGGAGCCCCCCCCCCCCCCCCCCCCCACCCCCCCCCCCCCCCACATTACCCACGAGATGAAAATTGGAAACCCAACGTTGATTGATATATTCATTCCGCCTCGGTTGTTTTTTCTAGTCTTTGGTTCTTCACCTCGTTTCTATCTGCCATAACATCCCTTTTTGAGCTGCAATTCTTGACAAGGTTTGATTTCATTTTAAGCACATTATCAATTTCACACAAAGGAAGGCTGTGTGTTTTCAGGGAATTTGTGGGAGATGCGATAAAATATTGTAACAAACATCGTACGGTAAATAAGAGACATGGAGACGAGCATACAAATAATAGAGTTTTAGAGAGGGATGAATGCTTTTGGCGTCTGATAGTGATGGGACAGAACCTCCGTGCCGCTACCTCGTAAACACTGTTGTGCTATCTTGACGCTCGCGTTCTTGCTCCTCCTGTTCCAAAGTGCAGAGCGTAGGAAAACTTGAATTTCTGGTGAAGGAGAGAAGATGGTGTGAGACTGTGAGCCTCATAAATGATGATGAAAATGATGATGATGCAGCGACACTATGAATCTGAATGGTGGATAACTCAGTTTTCAACGATGATGGAATTCCTATGTCTTACCTAGTGGAAAATAATATGTAGCCTAATGTTAATTAAGCTCACGGGCAATCTTTTTCTCTCTCAAACACTACTCATGATTATATGGACGTAGAATATAAAAAACCAAACAAAACTAAACTGCTATCTAAAGGGTTAATTAAAAACCGTCTGAGGAACCGACCTTATCGAAATCCTCGCCTCCTCCAGGGTGAAATAGTTAGTGAACCAATCGTAGGGGAAGAAGACTCTGTCCTTGTGGATTGTAACGTCCCTGGGCAATTTGACCGGCGCCCTGTTCCTCAGCTGGGCCAGGTCAAATTACACTCCTTCACCATCACTCTCGTTATGGCCTCTGGCCCGAGAGTGCCCCAGACTGTTGGCTGTACGCAGAAACTTTTGAGTGATGGGATGATAATGTTGAGGACTGAAGAGGGTGGACTGAATGATCACACATATACAATGGATAAAAAAAATAAAAAAAAAATAACAGTTTTCAATCGATTTCATTAGACATGAGCTTCAGTGGTTGATCTAAATTTCTAAGGGTGGCCCGGGTGTGGGGAGGGGGAGCACGGCTACCCCTGAAATCTTACTGGCCAGCCACCCTATGGCCACCCAGATCCTAGATGATACATATTTCTAACATTCCACATCCGTAGGGTTTGGTACGCCATGGCCACCCCGCACTAGATCTGTGTCCAGCCTTGACCACCCCAGTCAAATTTTTTCTGGCGGCGCCACTGATTAGCTTCCACACCTGCATGAGAGCCTTGATCCTCTCTCTGCCTCAATAACACCCACACTGTGCCTTCTAAGGAGTGTGACACCTTGAGGCAGCGTTCTATGTAATATCCCCGCGGCTTCACGCTGTTCACTACCTCCATGCGCACAGCAACCTGCCGCTGCTTGGGGACACCTGCATGGACCGTGGCTAGCACAGGTGTCGTCCCCCATCACTCCCTCAAGGAACACATAGAAGGCATGAGCTGCATGATACAATTAAAGCAAGGTGATTATGCTCACCATTAGGGACGAAATGTAAAGCACTAACAATTCACGCTACTCACACCAGACTAAATGGCAAATCAGTAAATATGAATCATTTCATAACTGGATCAAGTAACTTCCA
>JACEEZ010018008.1:0-26294 GCA_016584305.1 Chionoecetes opilio
GAAGTGAAGGGTGGGGGTGATGGGTAATGGTGAGTGAATTTTCATGATTTAGGAAGCTAGAGGCATTGGAGAGTCTGTGTTTGTGAGCCAAAGGCCACATAGCCCTCCGCAGGAGTTTAGCCAAAAAGTCCGTCCGGAGGGCGCTTTTGGGCCCTAGGTGAGTGAATGGGTGGGGGGTGAGGGTAATGGGTGAGTGAAGGGGTTGGGGGGTGATGGGTAATGGGTGAGTGAATGGGGGGGGTGATGGGTTAATGGGTGAGTGAATGGGTGGGGGGTGATGGGTAATGGGTGAGTGAATGGGTTGGGGGTGATGTGAATGGCTTGGCCGTTAATACATACATTTCTACATCCATGATTCGGAAAGCTAGAAGGGGCTATCTGGAGTGTCTTTTGTGTTTGGTGGGCCGAAGGCCCACCAATAGCCCTCCGCAGGAGCTAGCCAAAAAGTCCGCCCGGATGGCGGCTTTGCGGCTAGTACTACATATATTTGCGTCTTGGGGGTATTGAAAAGGCACAGCACCGTGCACAGTAATGATATACGCATTAGATACTTTTGACGGGGGCACCCATCCGTTTGGCGGCGCCACCGGTTCCCAAAAATCCAAAATTTCGCTGCCGAGTGACACCTCTCGGTAAAAGCTCTTGCTGTAACCGAAGCGGGCCGCCGAAACTGAAAAGCGATTGATGGTCTATTTTCAACCAGGGTCAACTATGGGCGAGATGCAAAGTGAGTGAGGGTCGATACCGACGCGCTTCAAAGTATCTTGAATTTCAATCCATCGGTTTGCACTTCTCAAGGGAGGGTCAATGGAGCGACACACTGGCAGCCGGGACACAACCTGAGGGCATTTGGTGCCTGCTGACGGTTGGATCGACACGCTCAGCAAAGTACAGTGTTGTCTGACACCAGGTTGACCATATTAATTTGTTGATACCTGCATGACACCTGGCAGAGTTAGGGAACACTTTACTGATTAATTTGTGATATAGTGCCATTCTCAAATCATATATTTTTTATGAACTAGAGGACAGTTTTCATAAAACAAAACGACATAATTTTTATGTCGCGAGATGAGTGTATAAGTAGGTGTATGGAAATGAATGGCCATAAAATCTCACAATTTTCTTTTCCATTTATCCATCAAGATATGTAGTAAAAGGGTTTCACAATACCTAACCCTTTTTGACTTCATAATGTATAATTGATGGTAAAATTCATGTTTTTGTAGCATCCCAGGGTGGAATTGGATATTTTATAAAAACTAGCCGCAAAGCCGCCCCCCGGGCGGACTTTTGGCTAGCTCCTGCGGAGGGCTATTGGTGAGCCTGCGCCCACCCCCTGTGTTTGGTGGGCCTTCGGCCCACCAAAACCCAGTCTCCCGGCTATCTGGAGACTCTCCAGATAGCCCCTTCTAACTTTTCCCGAAATCATGGATGTAGAAATGTATGTATTAAAAAGCCAACCCATTCACATCACCCCAACCATCACTCACCATTTTACCCATCACCCCCACCCCCTTCACTCACCCATTACCCATCACCCCCCATCCATTCACTCACCCATTACCCATCACCACACACCCATCACTCACCCATTACCATCACCCCCCATCTATTCCCTCACACATTCCCTCACCCCATCAACCCCCACCCCTTTTACTCACCCATCACCCCACACCCATTACCCATCACCCCCCCCATTTCACTCATCCATTACCATCACCCTAAATCAAGGTTTTTCCCCAATTCTCGCAACCCACTTTTTTTTCACAATTCTTGCTAATAGGCTACTAAAAAAAGAAAAAAAATGATCAGATCATCCCATAAGTGGGCTTAAAAACCCTTCCCCCGGTCAACCTGGCTCCAAAAATGTGCCATATGATAGGATTTCCCCCACGGGGGGGGAACCTATACCACACAACACACACACACACACACACACACACACACACACACACACATACACACAACCCCACACACAACACAGACATACACACACACTTCGCTTTTATTAATATATATATTTGGCCAAAATTAATATATACAATTTTTTGCACACATGCCAACCATGGTGGTGATATTATGTTTATTATGTTATGTTGCAGTGTAACATAGCAGAACTTCCGGAAGAACATACGTTGGACGGAGATGAAGCACCTGCCGTTCTGCTGTTCCGACCATGAATTAGTCCAATTGTCTTAGTGCCAGCAAAAACAGAAGAGCACCTCCAGAGCCTGCTAGACGAAAATGAAGGATCGTGGTGCAGGGTACATAACGTTAGCAGATGACCAGTGCTCAGATAACGTTCAGCGCATCACCGAAAATTTAAAGGAGCTGCGCACCCGTTTTAACTTGGCAGCCCTGGATAATGGCAGTGGTTTCGCACAAAAACTGTTAGGCATGAGGCCCACTGGCATAAGTCATGCCGGGACATGTACAATAAAACTAAGTTTAACCGTCCGTTTAAGAGAAAGAATGTGGATGACTAATTAACCTGGCATTGCATCACATATAATCCCAAAAGTACTCGCTTAACTTACAATACCAAGAACACTCATCTTCAGGATACAGCATGTTTATTTTTTCTGAGATCAGGTGTCACCGTTTGGTAACCTTTAACCCAAGCTTGTACATTTGGTCTAGATGCCCGTGTTCGCTCTGCTGCTCTACAGCTAAAAGATTCAAACTGCTTGCAAAGCTGAGTGCTGGGGACATGATAGCCATTGAGGGCCCAAATATCCAAGAAGTGTCAAGTGGCAACTTTTACAATCGAGGGCGACCTAAGATGAAAAAATAGGGTGTCTCTTAATACCCAAAATACCAAAAACACCGAAAATACCGTACACCGAATATACGAGATATACCCAAAAAAAATACCGAAATAACCCAAATATACGAAAATTTTCCCAGATACAGCAAACTTAGCGAAAAAAACAGAAATATACCCAAATTCACCCAAATATACCAAAATACACCCAAAAACCCCCCCCTACTGAGAATACCAAAATACACCCAAATACGTTTTTTTTTAAAATTATGTATTATGTTCGTCATACCTATTTTAGTATATTTTGGGATTAAAAAGGGCCTAAACATAATTAAAAAAGGGATTTTTTTAATATTTTGACTTTTTGGTATGTATTTTGGGGGTATTTTGGGAATAAACCCCTTTGGGCCCAGAAAAGTAATTCCATTGTTTTGGCCACCATTAGAATTTTTAGTGAAAATAAGCAATATTTTTGATATATGACATGTTTTGTATCCTTTTCCCCTAGTTAATTTTGGGATATTGAGTCATTTTTTGTAAATTTTTTGGGTAAAACAGACAATTTTATAACTAAGAAAGATCTGGGGGAAGGGTTTAGAGTATCCCCTTTTAAAACCCAAAAATACCAAATTATTTACCGAAATACCGCAAAAATGTACCCATACACTTACCGAAATACACCCAAAGAAAAACCGAAATATAATACGAATATACAGAAATGCATTTTTGAATTTTATGTCTTTTGTCAAGTAATAGATATTAAAGTATATTTAGTATTAAAAGACATAATATATATGTAAAAAAGCTTTTTTATGTATATTTTGGGTATATTTCCATAGGGTGTTTGTGTGTATTTCGGTATATTTCGGCATTAAGATTTTATCTTAATGCCAAAATATACCGAAATACCCCAAAAAACACATACCGAAATATAAAAAAAATATACAGAAATGCATTTTTGAAAACTCATGTATTATGTCAATTTATACCATATTAAACTATATATTAGTATTAAAAAGACATTACATATATGTAAAAAAAGCAGTTTTTCAGTAATTGATATCTACTTCGGCATGTATTTCGGAATATTCGGTATATTCGGTATTAAGAATTTATCTTAATACCGATATATACCAAAAATACACACAAAAGAACATACCTAAATAAAAAAAAATATACATAAATGGCATTTTAAAAACTTTTAAACATTACAAGTGCAGTAAGCGTGACTCTACATGTTTAGGTATCACGTATAACACATATGTGTTATGAACCACTGGACTGATGCTTGACTTGACGTGACGGACACTTGACAGAGCCGTACTTATACATCCGTGCTACAAACCGTCCGGAGGGGAGTTTTAAAATTGCGGTCGGCATATAGAACCCCCACCCTTCCACTATTGACTACAATTTGGCTATAATGACCGACTCATTGGGGTTCACGTGTTAAACTATGTGATTTCAACAGTTTTCGAAAATAAAAGTTATGGTAAAAATTGAGGGGTCGGGGTTCTACAAAATATAGGTATATATATAATTTCGGGCTAAAGGGTTAACAGAGCTGTATGAGTGGATCCTCCCCAAGAAACGTGAAAAGGCATACTCCATACAGGCTGATAAGGGCTTCGTTCCAGGCACGGCCAACTCTACGTCAGCCTTTTCAAGGGTTTGGGACTGTGCTGATGCCGTCGAAGTGTTGGCGCCCGGTGGAATCATACGGAACGTGGTCTACCCCGAGCATTTTGACCAGTGGCCAACGACAGCAACAACACGATTGGATTTGCACTCCAATTATTGTCTAATATATATTACTACTACACACATCAATACATCGATTGGAAGGGCCCACACACACTTGTATATACACAATACTTTTTTTTGAAAACAAGTGTTGCAACACACAAATAGCAGACATTTTATGTACTGTCAATCATTTTGTATAATCTAAACTTATACAGCTATTTTGGAAGAATAGGGCAATTTAATTAAAACTATATTTTGCACATGGTTTTTTACCATACATTATTTTGGTAGAGGATATACTACTATGGAAAAAAACTTTTTCCCCGGTTTCCACGGCCAGCCTCACGGGCCCGAGTCGCTTTGTTATTGTTTATCACTGATCATGACGTCACGTGCATACTATCTATACTCAGCTTACACAACCGCATCCGCATTTATGGAAACGGCGGGGGACGGTTGCCAGTTTCGGTTATTCGATCCCAAAACTAATATTTATATATATTTCTAGCCGCAAAGCCACCTTCCGGGCGGACTTTTTTGCTAGCTCCTGCGGAGGGCTATTGGTGGGCCAAAAAGGGCCCCCCAAACACTGACTCTCCAGATAGGGCCCCCTTTTAACTTTCCTGAAATCATTGATGTAGAAATGTATGTATTAACGCCAACCCATTCACATCACCCCCAACCCCTTCATCACCCATTACCATCACCCCCAACCCATTCACTCACCCCATTACCCATCACACCCACCCATTCACTCACCCATTACCCATCACCACACACCCATTCACTCACACATTACCCATCACCCCCCACCTATTTCCCCCATTCATCACCCATCACCCCCAACCCCTCAAGCCCTACCCATTCACTCACCCATCACCCCACACCCCTTACCCATCACCCACCCCTTCACTCACCATTACCATCACCCTACATCAAAGGGTTTTCCCAAAATTTTCGCAAACCACTTTTTTTCACAATTCTCGCTAAGAGGGTACTAAATTTTCCTTTTATTTTAATAAAAGTGATCGGATCAGCTCATAACTGGGCTTAAAACCTCCTGGTTGACCTGGTTCCAAAACTGTGCCATATGATGGGATTCCGCCACGGGGGGGGGAACCTACGCGGACACACAGACACAACACTTTCGCTGTATCATTATAGAATGTATATATATCTTATATATATATATATATATATATATATATAATTTTTATATATATATATATATTTTAAAATATTTATAATATTAAATATATATATATAAATATATTTTAATTATATATATATAATATATTTTATAAATATATAATATATATATATATATATTATATATATATATATATATATAAATATATATATAATATATATATATAATAAAATATATATATATATATATATATATATATTATATATATAATATATTAATATATATATTGGGGGTTTTCGGTGAAACTTTGCGGTTGCCCTTGACATATCAAAAGCTTTTGATAGAGTCTGGCACAAATCTTTAATTTCAAACTACCCTCATTCGGTTTCTATCCTTCTCTCTGTACCTTCTTTTTAAGTTTCCTTTCAAACCGTTCTATTGCGCTACTGTAGACGGACATTGTTCTTTCCTAAAACTATCAATGTGGTGTTCCCCAGGGTTCTGTCCTATCACCCACTTCTTTCTATTATTTATTAATGATCTTCTAAGTCTAACTCAAAGCCCCATCCACTCCTACGCTGATGATTCTACCCTGCATTTTTCAACGTCGTTTATTAGACGTCCAACTCAACAGGAACTAAGTGATTCACGGAGAGATGCCACCGAGCGCCTAACTTCGATCTTTTTATTATTTCTGATTGAGCCCAAAACAAAACCTTGTTTTGTTCAATGCCTCACAAACCCAATTTCTTTACCCATCTACTCGACAAAACCTACCAGATAATATCCCTTCTTCTTCAATGACACTCAAAATGTCTTCTTCTTTACAATGAACATTCTAGGACTATCCCTACTAAAATCTGAACTGGATATCTCACATCTCATCTCTTGCTAAAAACAGCTTCTAAGAAGTTAGGTGTGCTGTGGGTCTGCGTCCTTTTTCTTCCTTCCCAATTGCTTGCTCTCTACAGGGGCCTTATCCGCCATGTATGGAGTATGTCTCACATGTTTGGGGAGGATCACTCATACAGCTCTCCTAAACAGGGTTGAGTCCAAAGTTTTCGTCTCATCAACTCCTTTTCCTCTGATGACTGTCTTCAATCTTAAATCACCGCCGCAATGCTGCTTTCTTGCTCTCTTTACCGTTATTTTCATGCTCACTGCTCTTTGAAACCCGCTAACTGCATGCCTCCCCACTCCCGCGGCCTCGCTGCACAAGACTTTCTACTGATTCCCATCCCTATTCTGTCCATCTTCCTAATCAAGAGTTAATCAGTATCTTTACCTTTCATCCCTTTCATGGTAAAAATCTGGAACTCTCTTCTGTTTCTATTTTTCCACTTTCTATGACTTAAATTTTTAAAAAGAAGAGTAACAAGACACCTCCCGAACAAAATTTGGGCCCCCCCTTTTTTTTTATGTATTTTTTACGGTTTTCTTTTGGGGACTGGCAACAAAGGGAGGGTTTTTGGGGTTACCAATTTTTTTTTGTCCCCTTGGCAAGTTCCTGTGATGTAAAAAAAAAAAAAAAAAATACAATACATTATATATGTTTTTATATATAATTATTTTATTTAAAATTATAAAATTTTCATATAAATATTAAAATTTTAATAAAATTACAATATATTTTTATATATATTATATATATATATATTTTTAATATTATATATATATATATATATTATTATTATATATATATATATAATATGTATTTTGGATATAAAATAATTTTTATATTTTAATATAAATTAAATGTATAATAATATAAAATAATATATTTTAAAATTTTTATTACTATATATATATATTATTTTAATATATATTATATATATTTTATATATATAATATATTATATATATAATAAAATATTATAAATATATTATATATTTTTAAAATAATTTTATATATATAATATATATTATATATTATATATTAGGGTACGCCGTATAACAAAAACCAGTTTTCCGGAAACTTTGGCATCCCAAATTTTCCAATGTATAGGGGGAATTATAAGACGTTTTTATTGTTTCCCCTTTTTCTTTTGACCCAATTCACTATGAAATTGCACTTTTATTTTGCCCCTTTTACGAAATGTTTAAAAATGAGTACGCATGCCCGGGTTTGGGGCCGGGTTTTGCATCATGCACCAATATGAGTTCCAAAGGGACTAGCGGGGTAAGCTCTTTTGATCATTTTGGGTTTCTTTCAGGCACCCCATCCGTGTAACAGCCTCAGTTGGCCTAGAACGTGTCCACCCATGCCCTTTCTTAGCCCCTGAAGAGGGCAGGGTCCCCCGGTGGGGGGCCCCGAGCCGTATAAAACCCGTCCCTGGCCTGCTGCCCCACCCACTGCCCCGCAGCCTCTGTCCCCTTGCTGCCCCGGACTTTTCGGTGCTCGGTGTGGATAAAAGAACCCCGGGAAAAACCTGTAGGGTTTGGGACCAGGTTTCCCCTGGATCTAAAACCCCGGGGACAGTGAACATTTTGAATCCCGGGCCCTCGTGCACCTGGCCAGGGGGCAGCGATCAGGTTGAAAGTGGTGGCTGAAAAAGTTCAGCTTGGGTGTGCTCCCGAGGTCTTACACTGGTGTCCCCAAACTCCCCGCCAGCCCTCGCTTCAAAAAACTGGGGGCACGGCGAACCTGCGGTCGTTTTCACTTGACTTTGCCATCAGCGAGGGGGAGGAACCCCATTTTGAGTGTGGGGAGCCAGCTTGCCCCACGTAGAAGGGCCAGTGTTTGGACCTTCTTGGGTCACCTCATTTACTCTGAGCTGCGGAAAGGGTGTGCTTTGGGGCCCTCCCTAGTCTGTGGTGAACCTGAGGGCGTAGTAAAATTTTGAAGTACACCTGCAGGCAGAATTGGGCTAGGATTTTTCCCCGGGGTTTTAAATTCTGTGCCAAATCAGTCCATTTCTTGTTGGTCCACATTTTACACGAGGACGGCTGTGGGGAACCATCTGGGGTGGGACAAACCCTTTCCACCCCTTGGGTCTCCTTTCAGCTCGGAAGGGAGAAAAGCCCCCCTTCACAGCCCCCCCGGACCGTGGTAGGAGACCTGTGGGGTTTAGTGGGGCAGTTGGGAAAAAAAATACTTGGTATCTCCGTGAGATCTTCACCGCCCGGCCCCTCCTCGAAATCTGCGTTGTACTGCATCTCATTCACGTGGACAGCAGGGCGGGACATGGGGCCTTTAAGCCAGTGTCAGATGGGTAAAGGCCCCTCGATGCTGGTGAAAAAGTGGCGCCGGGGCAAAATCGTTTGGTGCAACACGCATATACCCAGAAAAAGCTTTGGGGTTTATCATCTTCTCCCCAAAAGGGGGTGGTACCACCCCTTCCCCCCCCGTGTTGGCCCCAAATTGAGTCGCCTTTTCGTCGATAGTGAGTCGGGGAAATCGTATGTCACAGCAGATCATAGAGAGCCTGAGCCCCTGGGAAAGCAGGTTTCAGGTGGCACCCGGGTTCCCCTTTGGGAAAAAGTGCCAAAGGGGACCTTCCAGATGGGGCCCCCGGGTGTCAATTTTCCCCGGAAACGAGGATTTTCGAGTATTTTATTTTTTAGCTGGGTAAATTTTGTGAATCGGTAGATTTTGGGTAAATTTTTTTTTTGGGGGGGGGTACTAGTTTCCTAGGGGCCCCAGCCGAAACCCCGACCCCGGGCCCCCTGAAACCAGCACAAGACCATAAAACATTTTTTTGGTCCCGGGGAAATTTTAAAACAAGGGGCGGCCGATATTCCTGACTCCATGCCTTTCAAGTTTGCTAGGGGCAGTATGTTGGGGGGGGAAACAGAGCCCAAAGCCATTATGTTGGGGGGGATTTAAAAGGGGCCACAGGTGGGGAGATAGCTTGGTGATCCCGGGGTCCGGTACGAGTGGCCCCACGCCCCACTGTGTTTAAGTTTGAGGCTCCCCGGCCGGAAAGTTCAAACGGGGTGCCAAAAGCAGGAGCAAGCCAGATTTGGCCCGAGGGATAAATCAATATAGATGGCCACAGATTAAAACATATACAACCCAAATGTGGGACCCCCCAAAAACAGACAAAATGGGGACCCGAAAATTATTAAAAGATATAACCCAAGGGGCCCCCTAAAAGCTCTCTCGCATGAAAAATTTACAAAAATCTGGGGGGGCTTTAAGGGGCACCCCCAACCCCCAGCGGGAGGCTCCCCCCCGTACGGTCGGGCAGCCTCGCTGCGTTGGGTGAGTTTGGGTTTCCCTATTTTTTTATTTCAGAGTTTTTTTTTTTTCTTGGGTTGGGCATCCCTGAGTGGCTCCCCTGTCACGACAGATGCTGCCCCCCTGATCAACCTTTGGGGGCAGGGGGCCCAACCGGGGGGCCCCCCATCGCCCTGGGGCTTGGGCCCTTTCCCCCCATCGAAACCCCCAAAACCAAATATTTTGGTACCCTGGTTTAAAGGGAGCCGTATAACAAAAAATTTTTTTTCAATTTTTTGGGATGCCAATTTCCTATGTAAAAGGGAAATTTTAAAACGATTTTAGCCTGTTCCCCTTTTGAAATTTTAGCAATTCTTACTATGCCCAAAATCGCACTTTAAACTATGTTTTGCATATAAATATAAAAAACCCTTTTTTCTAGCAAGAAATGCTCAAACCCCAAATTGAGGCGGACAAAACCCCCTTTAAAAATTTAAAAATTTTCATAGAAAACACCCCGCCAAATTTGAAAAAAATCTTATTTCATTTTCATTGGACCCACAACGACCCCAATATAATATATATATATATATATTATAATATATATATTTTAAAATATATATAATATATATTATTATATATATATATTAATAAAATTTTATATATTAAAATATATATATATAAATATTATATATA
The DNA here is from genome assembly GCA_016584305.1 of Chionoecetes opilio. NCBI lineage: Eukaryota > Metazoa > Arthropoda > Malacostraca > Decapoda > Majidae > Chionoecetes > Chionoecetes opilio. Next base: position 10,518 of record JACEEZ010018008.1, read on the forward strand.
TATTTAATATAAAAATATAATATTATATATAATTTTTTAGATATATAATATAAATATATATTTATATATAATATAATAATATAATTAAAAATAATATTATATATAATATATATATATATATATATAATATATTAAAAAATATATATAATATTATATATATTAAAATATTTTAATATATATATATATAAAATTTTAATATATTAATATATTATATATATATATTAATATATATATATATATATAATATATATTATAATATTTAAAATAATATAATTATATATAATATTATTATAATTTTTAATATTAAAATTATTTAAAAATTATATTTAATTTTTTTTAAAAATTTAAAATTTTAATTTAAATTTAAAAATTTTGGAAATTTTTTTTTTTAAAAAATTTTTTTTTTAAAAAAATTTTTTTTTAAAATTTTTAAAAAATTTTTAAAAGGGTTAAAAAAAAAGGGGAAAATTTTTAAAAAAATTTTTTTAAATTTTAAAAAAAATGGGGGGGGTTTTTTAAAAAAAAAAAAAAAATTTAAAAGGGGGAAAAAAAAAGGAAAAATTTTTGGTTTTTTAAAAAAATTTTTTTTTTTAAAAAAAAAAATTTAAAATTTAAATTTAAAAAAAAAAAAAACCCAAAAAAAAAAAAATTAAAAATTTTTAAAAAAGAAAAAATTTTTTAAAAATTTTTTTTTAAAAATTTTTTGGTTGGAAAAAAATTTTTTTAAAAAAAAATAAAATTTGGAAAAAAAAAAAAAAAAAAATTATAAAATATATTTTTTTTTTTTTTTTATAAAAAATAATAAAAAATTTTTTAAAAAAAAAAAAATTTTTTTTAAAATATTTTTTTTAAAAAATATAAAAAAAAATTTTTAAATTAAAATTTAAAAATAAAATATAAAAAAAAAAAAAAATTTTTTTAAAAAAAAATTTTTTTTTAAAAAAAAAAAAAAAAATTTTTTTTTTTAAAATAAAATTATTTTTTATTTTAAAAATTTTTTTAAATAAAAAAAATTTATAAATATCAATATTTTTATATAAAATTATAATTTTATATAAAAAAAAAAAAAAAAAAAAAAAAAAAAAAAAAAAAATTTTTATATATAAAAATTTATTTTTTTAATTTTTTAAAAAAATTTTTTTTTTTTTTTTTAAAAATTTTTAAAAAATTTTTTTAAAAAAATTTTTTTTAAAAAAAAAAAAAATTTTTTTTTTAAAAAATTTTTTTAAAAAAAAAAATTTTTTAAATTTTTAAAAAAAAAATTTTTTTTTTTTTTTTTAAAAAAAATTTGGGGGGTTTTTTAAAATTTTTTTTAAAATTTTTTTTTTTTAAAAAATTTTTTTTTTAAAATAAACAAAAAAAAAAGGGGGGGAAAATTAAAAAATTTTAAACCAACCCCCCATTTTTTTTTTTTCCCCCCCCTTTCCCCTGGAAAAACCCCCCCTTAAAAAGGCTGGGGGGCCCCCAAAATTCCCCCCCCCCCCCCCGGGGGGGGGGGGGGGGTTTAGGGGGAAAACCTCCCTTTTGGGGGGTTTTTCCCCCTTTTCGAAAGGGGGCCCCCCGGGGGTTTTTTCCCCCGGGGTTTTAAATTTTTTTTTTTTAAAAAAAATTTTTAATTTTAAAAAAAAAAATTTTTTTTTTTTAAAAAAAAAATTTTTTTTTTTTTGGGGAAATTTTTAAAAATTTTTTTTTAAAATTTTAAATTTTTTTTTTTTCCCTTTTTTAAAATTTTTTTTTAAAAAAAATTTTTTTTTTTTTAAAAAAAAATTTATCCCCTTTTTGGGGGTTTAAAATTTCCCCCCCTTTTTTTTTTAAAATTTTGGGAAAAAAAAAAATTTTAAAAAAAAAATTTTTTTTAAAAAAATTTTAAAAAAAAATTTAAAATAAAAATTTTTTTTTTTTTTTAAAAAAAAAAAAACCCCCAAATTTTTTTTTTTTTTTTTAAAAAAATTTTTTTAAAAAAAAAAATTTTTAAAAAAAATTTTTAAATTTTTTTTTTTTAAAAATTTTTAAAAAAAAAAAAAAAAAAAAATTTTTTTTTTTTTTAAAAAAATTTTTTATATTTATATATATATATATATTTTTTTTTTTTTAAAAAAAAAAAAAAAAATTATAAAAAAAAAAATTTTTTTTTAAAAAAAATTTTTTTTTAATATATTTTAAAAAAAATTTTTTATATAAATTTTTTTTTTTTTTTTAAAATAAAAATTATAAAAAAAAAAAAAAAAAATATAAAAAATATATATAAAAAAAAAATTTATATATAAAATATAAAAAAAAATTTAAATATATATATTTTTTTTTTTTAAAAAAATTTTTTTTTTAAAAAAAACCCTTTTTTTGGGGGGTTTTTTTTTTGGGGGGCGGGGTTTCTTTTAAAAAAAAAAAAAATTTTTAAAAATTTTTAAAAAAATTTTTCCCCCCCCCCCAAAAAAAATTTTTTTTAAAAAAAAAAAATTTTTTTTTTTTTCGGTTTTTTAAAAAAAATTTTTTTTTTTCCCAAAAAAAAAAATTTGGTTTTAAAAATTTTTGGTTCTAGGTCCCCCTCGTTACGAGTATAGCCCCTCAAGGGGGGGTTTTTGGGCCCCCCCCCCCCCCCCCCCCCTTTTTTGGGGGGGGGGGGGGGGGGCCCCGGGGCCCGGGGGGTTTTTGCCCACTTTTTGGGTTTTTTCCTCCCACCAGCCCCAGGAGGGCAGGATACACAGACCGTCAATTGAGTTACACCGCACCATGCCTAGCCTGCTTTGATGCCTAAGTGCCATGCGCGAAAAGTGCAGGCGCATTAAGAACCCAAGAATGGACCTTTTTGAGTGTCTTTGCTTACCCTGAAATTATCAAACATATATATATATTATATATATATATATATATATATAATATTATATATATATATTATATTAATATATATATATATATATATATATATATATATATATATATATATATATATCTATAATATATATAACATATCGACAGTCTATAGATTATATATATATATATATATATATATCTACTATATATAGATATATATTATATATATATACATATATATATATATATACTAAGATAATAAACGTATATATATATATATATATGTATATATATATATATATAATATATAATATATATATATATATTATATATTATATATAAGATATATAATATATAATAATATATATATATATTATATATTATAGATATATACATATATATATATATATATTAGGGTTGCCCTTATTTTCGAAGTCGGAATTTTAATCGGAAGGGCAGTTTCTGTTTGAATCTAATCAAAAACAAACGTGTGTAAAAAATATTTTTGAAAACAATTAATATTTACAGGTCGCTCAACCCCCCGAGGGTCTAAAGTTCGGAAATTTTACAGAAAAAAATGTGATATTTTAAAATGTTTCAGATCTGTATGTAATTGGAAATTAGCGACATATGTACTCGATATATCCAATACATGCTAAATAAACTAAAATTTGGCTTTACATAGTTCTTGGTTCTAGGTACCCCTCGTTACGAGTATAGCCCCTCAAGGGGGGGTCTCATTGGCGCCCCATCTCCCTCCCACTCATGTCGCCTAGTTCGCAGAGGTCACGAGGTTAAGACTGGGGCGGGGGAAGGGCGGCAGGTGGTCACGGCGGTGACTTTCGCCGACTTGACGTCGTGAATTTTCGTCCGATCCACTGCACGGAACGATTTAGCTGAACGGGGTGTGAGCGCTTATGCAGCAGCTCACCCGGCCCTCACGAAAGATGAGGAACATAGCAATACTTGCTTAAGCCGTTCGAAAGTCACGCCGCGCCGTGGCCATCCTGACGCCACAAGTCTTCAGTGACCCTGCGAACTAGGCGACAAGGAGTGGGAGAGGGCGCCGATGAGCCCTCCTGAGAGGCTAATCCGTAACGAGCGGGGACGGACGATATAATATATATATATATAGATTAATTATATATATAATATAATTATATATAATATATATATATATATATATATATATATATATAGGTATATATATATATATTATATATATTATTATATATATACGTATATATATATATATCTATATATATATATATATATATATATATTATATCTATATATATATAATATATATATATATAGATATATTAGATATATATATATATACTAGATATATATATATATATATATATAATATAAATATATATATATATATATATAGTATATATGATATAGATATATATATATAAATATAATATATGATAGATATATATATATATATATATATATATATAGAGATATATCTATAGATATATATATGGATAGATCTTAATATATTATATATATAATTTATTAATATATATAGATATATATATAATATATTATATATATATATATATATAGATTATATAGATAATAGATTAGTATATATATATATATAGTAGTATATAGATATCATATATAGGATATATATATAGTAGTATAGAGATGATAGAGATCTATATATAATATAGATATACGATATTATATAGATATATATATATATATATTTATGATATATAGATATATATATATATATATGTATATATAATCTAGTATTATCTAGAATATATATATAATAGATAGATAGATAGTATATATATATAATATATATATTATATAGATAAGATAGATTATATATATATATATATAGATATGGATATATATAGATATAATATATAGATATATAGATATATATATAAGATATATAGATGATATATATACTTATATATATATATAGATATATATATAGAATATAGGATATAGATTATATATAACGAATAGCTTATATTAGATATCTATATAGGGTATATAGACAGAGATATAGATATATATATATATATATATATATATATAGATATATATATATATAATATATATATAGATATATATATATATATATATTATAGATATATATATATATATAATATATATATATCTATATAATATATAATATATATATATATTATATATATATATATATTAGGGACGTTGTAGCAGTCCAATGAAAGTGAAATATAGAATATTCAAAATTGGCAGGGTTTTCCTTATGTAAAATAAATTTTAAAGGTGGTTGTCCGCCTCAAATTTGGGTTTTGAGCATTTATTGCTATGCAAACAATGGTCCTTTTATATTTTATATGCAAAACATAGCTTAAGAAAAAAAACTGCGATTTTGCCATAGTAAAGAATTGCCTCAAATGCAAAAATGGAACAGGCTAAAATCGTCTTAGAAGCATTTACATAGGAAATTGCATGGCCAAAATTGAGAAAAAGAATTTTTGTTATACGGCGTACCTAACCAGGGTACCAAAATTAGTTGGATTGGGTACGATGGGAGGAAGGACAGACAGGGCGATGGTGGCCCGACAGGTATGGAAACTTGCACCCAAGGTTGAGTCAGGGTTGCAGCATCTGCAGGGACAGAGGAGCCATCTCAGGGATGTCAACAAGGACAAGAAACACAAAAACTCTGAAATAAAATAATAGGGCAACCAACTCATCCAAGCGCAGCGAGGCTGACCGACCGTAGCGAGGGAGCGTCCCAGCTGGGGGTTCGGGTGGCGCTTAGCCCCCCGAGATTTTTTGTGAAGTCATGCTGATGAAGAGCTTCTGAGAGGTCCTTGGGTATATCTATTTATATTTCGGTCTCAATTTGTCTGTTTTGTGTCCACCAATTTGTGTATATGTAATATCTGTGGCCATACTATATTGAGTATATACCTCTGGCCAATTCTGGCTTGCCTCCTGCTGTGGCATCCCTTGTATGAACTTTCCAGGCCTGAGAAGCCTGCAAAACTTGACACAGTGAGGGCAGTGTGCCACTCGATACCGGACCCCTGGATCACCAGAGCTACCACCAGCCTGTGGCTTCCTGTAATCCACCCCCAACATAAGGATGTGGGCTGCTGTATTCCACCCCAACAGATGCCTCCGAGCAAACTTGTAGAGTGGAGTCAGGAGATACGCCCCGTCTGTATTAAATTACCGCGCAGCCAAAAAAGTGTTATGGTCTGTGCCTGGATCAGTGGCCAGGGTAGGTTCGGCTGTGGCTAGGCAACTATTGTACACCCCCAAAAAAAAAATTACCCGAATCTACACGATTAACAGAAATGACCAGCTGCAATAAAATACTCGAAAATCTCGAATCCGCGAAAATTGAACATCCTGGGGCCCATCTGGAAGGTACCTTTGGCACTTTGCCTACCAGAGGACCCTGGTGCCACTGAGAAGACTGCGTTTCAAGGTGGCTCAGGCTCTCTATGATCTGCTGGTGACATACGACTCCACGACTCACAGATCGTACTGCAAGGCGACTCAACTAGGGCAAACACGGGGTGGAAGGGTGGTACTCACGCATTTGGAGAAGATGATGAGACGCAAAAAAAAAGGGGGCTCTTTGGAGTATATGCTTGTTGCACACAAAAAAGAGTTGCCCCTGCGCCATCTTATCACCAGCATCGACGGGCCTACCTCATCTGACCACTGGCGTCAAGGGTCCAGTGTGCAGTCTGCTGTCCCAGCGGTGAATGAGATGCAGTACAACGCAGAGTTCAGCGAGTGCCAGGCGGTGAAGATCTCACGGAGATACGGAGATACTGGTCAACATGTCCACTGCCCAGAGGTCTCTACAAGCTGGTTCAAGGCTTGTGAAGCGGGGCGTTCTCCCGTCCGAGATGCAGGAGATCAAGTGTGGCAAGTGTCCCACTCCAGATGGCTAACCACAAGGCCAGGCGCTCGTGTACATGTGGACACAAGTATGGGACTGATGGCACAGAACTGAACACTGGAAAGTTCCTAGTCAAGTACTGACCTGCAGGTGTACTTCAAAATCTACTACGACATCAAGGTTCACCACAGAACTAGAGGACGGCCCCAAGAATCCTCACGCAGCTCAGAGTGATGAGGTCGCAGCCCAAGAAGGTTCCCCAAACAGCGTGACCCTTCTACGTGCGGTCAGGAGCATGGCTCGCACACTCAGAATGTGTACTCCTCTCGCTGAGGCGAGTCAGAGTGAGGCACGGACCGCAGGTTCGCCGGACCCAGATTCTGAGCTCGAGGGCTGGCGAGGAGTTTGGGGACCCACCCCCAAGTGTAGACCTCGCAGCACACCCAAGCTGAACTTGTCAGCCTACCAGCTTGCAGCCACTGATCAGCTGGGCAGCCTGGCCAGGTGCACGAGACGGCATTCAACATGTTCACTGTCCGGGTTTCAGATCCAGGAGATCTGCGTCAAGCCGTACGAGGTTCCGGAGTTCTTATCCACACTCAAGGCACCTCCGAAAGAGTCGTGAAGCAGGTGACAGAGGCGGGCTGGGGACTGCGGCAGCAGTGAATGGGGCAGCAGGCAGGGAACGGGTCCTACGGGCCGGGCCCACCACCGGGAGACACATAGCCCCTGCTTCAGTCTAAGAAGGACATGATGGACACGTTCTAGGCCACGTAGCAGGCTGTGACACTGTGATGTAGTGCCTGATGAACCAACTGATCAGAAAGAGCTTACCACGTAGTCATTGGAACTCATATTTGGTGCATGATGCAATACCCAGACCAAACCGGACACGCGTACTCATTAAGCATTATTCGATAAAGGTTGCAATATAAAAGGCAATTTGCATAGTAAGGAATTGCTCCAAAGCAAAAAATGGAAGCATATACAATCGTCTTAGAATTCCACTATTACATAGGAAATGGCATGCCAGTGCGAAATTGTTCTGTTATACGGCGTACCCTAATATATATATATAGATATATATATAATATATATATATATATATATATATATATAATATATATATATATATATATATATATAGATATATATTACATATATATATATAATATATATATATTAGATATATATATATATATATATAATCTATATATATATATATATATATATATTGATGTATATATTATACATATATTAATTATAATATACTATATAATTATATAATACATATACATATAAAATATATATATATATATATTATATATAATATATATATATAATATCTATATATCATATATAATTATATAGATATATATATGTATATATATATATATAATATTATATAGCATATATATCTATATAAATATATATATATATATATAATACATATATAAGTATATGTATTTTTTTTTTTTTTTACATCACAGGGAAATGGCAAGGGCACAACAAAATGGGTACACACAAAGGCCCGCTTAGTCGCAGTACCTTATTAAAGAAGACAGTAAGAGAATACAATAAAAACAAAGGGTAGGCCAATTTAGTTCGGGAGGTGTCTTGTACTCTTCTTTTGAAAGATTAAGTCCTAGGAAAGGGAAAATTAGAAACAGGAAGAGAGTTCAGAGTTTACAGTGAAAGGATGAAAGGGTAAAGATACTGCTTAACTCTGGGATTGGAAGATGACAGAATAGGGATTGGGAATCAGTAGAAAGTCTTGTGCATGCGAGCCGCGGGGAGTGGGGGAGGCATTGCCGTTAGCAGGTTCAGAAGAGCAGTGAGCTGAAAATAACGGTAGAAGAGAGCAAGAGAAGCAGCATTGCCGGCGGTGATTAAAGATTGAAAAGACAGTCAGTCAGAGGAGAGGAGTTGATGAGACGAAAAAGCTTTGGACTCAACACTGTGTAGGAGAGCGGATCATGAGTGGATCTCCCCAAATGTGGAGACATACTCCATACATGGGAGGAAATAAGGCCCTGATTAGAGAGCAAGCAATTGGGAAGGAGGAAAAAGGACGCAGGACACACAGACACCTAACTTCTTAGAAAGCTGTTTTAGGCAAGAGATGAGATGTGAGATATCAAGTCAGATTTTAGTAGCGGATAGTCCTTACTAGAATGTTATTGTAGAAGAAGAGACAGTTGAGTGTATTGAGAAGAAGAAGGGGATAGTTATCTGGTAGGTTTTGGACGAGTCGATAGGTGAAGAAATTGGGTTGTTATGGATGGCATTGAACAAAACAAAGGTTTTGCTTTGGCCGCAATCCAGAAATAATAGAAAGATCAGAAGTTAGGCGCCTCGTGGCATCTACTACGTTGAATCACTTAGTTCCTGTTGAGTGGACGTTAATAAACGACGTTGAAAAGCAGGGTAGAATCTCAAGCGTTAGGCGTGGGATTAGGGCCTTGAGTTAGACTTAGAAGATCTTACTGGAATAATAGAAAAGGAGAGTGGGTGATATGGACGAAAGAAACCCTGGGGAACACCAATATTGATAGATTTAGGAAAAGAACAATGCCCGTCTACAGTAGCTGCCAATCGAACGGTTGAAAGAAAAACTTAAAATGAAGGTACAAGAGAGAAGGATAGAAACCGAATGAGGGTAGGTTGTAAATTAAAGATTTGTGCCAGACTTATTCAAAAGCTTGATATGTCAGGGCAACAGCAAAGTTCACCGAAACCCCTAATATATATGTAATATATTAGTATATATACATATATTATATTATATAGAATATCATATATATATATATATATAATATAATATATATATATATATATATAATTAACTATATATATCTATATATATATATATATATATATATATATATTTATATATATATATATATATATATATATATATATATCAATATATATATATATATATATATATAGATATATATATAAGATATATATACATATCATAATGATAAAGCGAAGTTGTGTGTGTTCTTGCTGTCCCGCGATAGGTTCGCCCAGTGGCGGAATCCCATATATGTGCACAGTTATGGGAACCAGGTCAAACAGGGGAAGGTTTTTAAGCCCAGTTATGAGCTGATCCGATCACTTTTATTAAAATTAAAAGGACCATTTAGTAGCCTCTAGCGAGAATGTGAAAAAAAAAAAGTGGTTTGCGAGAATTTAGGAAACCGTGAGTGTAGGGTGATGGGTAATGGCGTGACGTGAATGGGTGAGGGTGATGGGTAATGTGGGGGTGGGTGATGGGTTGTGAGGAATGGGTTTTAGTGCGATCGTGATGGGTGTGGGTGATGGGTGAGAATGAGGGAATAGATGGGGGGTGATGGGTAAGTCGTGAGTGAAGGGTGTGTGGTGATGGGTAAGGGTGAGTGAAGGGTGGGGTGTGATGGGTAATGGGTGAGTGAAGGGTGGGGGTGAGGTAAGGGTGAGTGAATGGGTGGGGGTCGGTGATGTGAATGGGTGGCGTTAATACATACAGTTCTACTTCAATGATTTCAGGAAAGTAGAAGGGCTATCTGGAGAGTCAGTGTTTGTGGCCTTTTGGCCCACCAAAGCCCTCCGGCAGGAAGCTAGCTAAAAGTCCGCCCGGAAGGTGGCTTTGCGGCTAGTATATATATAAATATAGTGTTGGAATCGAATAACCGCAACTGCAACCGTTAAACCGGCCCGTTCCATTAAATGCGGATGTCGGTTTGTAAGCTGAGTATAGTAGTATGCACGGGCGTGCGTCATGATCAAGTGATTAAACAATAACAAAGCGACTATGGCGTGAGGCTGGCGTGGATGGAAACGGGGTAAAAAGTTTTCTTCCATATAAGTATATACTCTACCAAAATATGTATGGTAAAAAACCATGTGCATAATATAGTTTAATAAATTGACTATTCTCCATAATAGCTTGTATAGTTTAGATTATACAAATGATGAAAGTACATAAAATGTATGCTATTTCGTGTGTTGCAACACTTGTGTCAACAAAAAGTATTGTGTATATACAAGTGTGTGTGGGCCCTTCCAATCGATGTATTGATGTGGTGTAGTAGTAATATATATAGACAATATTGGAGTGCAAAATCATCGTGTGTTGCTGTCGTTGGCCACTGGTCAAAATGCCTCGGGTAGACCAGTTCCGTATTGTTCACGGGCGCCAACACTTCGACGGCATCAGCACAGTCAACCATTGACAGGCTGACGTAGAGTTGGCCGGGCCTGGAACAGAATCCCTTATCAGCCCAGTATGGAGTATGCCTTTCACGTTCTTGGGGGAGGATCCACTCATACAGCTCCTTGTTAAAAAAAAAAAAAAAAAAAAAAAAAAAAAAAAAAAACAAAAAACCCCTTGGAGCCCGAAATTATAGATATACCTAATTTTGTAGACCCAGACCCCTCAATTTTTACCATAAATTTTATTTTTTCGAAAACTGTTGAAGAAATCACATAGTTAACACGTGAACCCCAATGAGTCGGTCATTATAAGCCAAATTGTTTAGTCAATAGTGGAAGGGTGGGGCTTCTATAATGCCGACCGCAATTTTAAAACTCCCGTCGGACGGTTTGTAGCACGGATTATAAGTACGGCTCTGTCAAGTGTCCGTCAGCGTCAAGTCAAAAGCATCAGTCATGGTTCATAACACATATGTGTTATACGTGATACCTAAAACATGTAGAAGTCACGACTTACTGCCACTTGTAATGTAAGAGTTTCACAAATGCATTTATGTATATTTTTTTATTCGGTATGTTCTTGTGTGTATTTGGTATCTATCGGTATTAAGATAAATTCTAATACCGAAATATTTTTTTTACCGAAATATTCCGAAAAAATGCCGAAGTAGCTATCAATATACTGAAATTGCTTTTTTAAATATATGTAAATGTCTTTTAATACTAAATATATAGTTTAATATGGTATAAATTGGGACATAATACATGAAGTTCAAAGCATTTCTGTATATTTTTTATATTTCGGTATGTGCTGGCGTGTATTTCGGTATATTTTGGCATAAGTAAACTCTTAATGCGAAATATACGAAATACACACAAACATATGGAAATATTACCCAACATATAAATAAAATTAACGCTTTTTGTACATATATTAATTATGTCTCTCTTTTAATCCTAAATATACTTTGTAAATATACATATTACGTAATTGACAAAAAGACATAAAATTCAAAATGCATTTCGGTATATTCTGTTATATTGCGGTTTTTCTTTGGGTGTATCGGTAAGTGTATGGTACATTTGGCGTATTTCGGATATAATTTGGTATATTTTCGGTATTAAGTGATACTCTTAACCCTTCCAGCCCAGATCTTTCCTTAGTTATAAAATTGTCTGTGTTACCCATAAAATTACCGAAAAGATGACTCAATATACCAAATAACTAGTGGGACAAGTATACTAACACATGTAATATATCTAAAATATTGCTATATTCACTAAAAATGTCTAAGGTGGCCAAATTACAATGGAAATTACTTTCTGGGTCTCAAGGGGTTATTACCAAAATACCCCCAAATACATACCGAAATAAGTCAAAATATTGAGAAATAACTTGTTTAAATTATGTATTAGGCCTTTAATACCAAAATGATACTGAAATATGGTGATGACGAGACATAATACATAATTTAAAAAAACGTTTTAGTATTTGGGTGTATTTTGGTATAGCTCAGTAGGTGTTTAGGGTATTTTGGTATATTGGATTTGAATTTCGGTCTATTGCTGTATATCCCGCAAGTTTAGCGTATCTCGGCAAATTTTCTATAGTTCGGTTATTTCGGTAGTATTTCAGGTATATCTCGGTATATTCTGTGTACGGTATATTCGGTGTAAGTGTATATACTTCAGGTATTAAGAGACACCCTATTTATTCATTTAGGTCGTCCTCGATTGTAAGTGCCACTTAACACTCTTGTGACTATTTGCCCTTCAATGGCTATCATGTCCCCAGCACTCAACTTTGCAAGCGCTTTGGAATCTTTTAGCTGTAGAGCAGCCGAGCGAAAACACGGGCATCTAAGACCAAATGCTAACAAGCTTGGTCTAGGTTACCAAACGGACACATGATCTCAGAAAAAAATAAACAGTCTGTATCTGAAGATGAGTGTCTTGGTATTGTAAAGTTAAGCGAGTATTTTTGGATTATAGGTGATGCAATGCCAGGTTAAATAGGTCATACACATTCTTTTCTCTTCAACGGAGGTTTTAAACTTAGTTTATTTGTACATGTCACGGCATGACTTATGCCATGGGCCTCATGCTTCTAACAGTGTTGTGCGATACAATGCCATTATCCAGGGCTGCCAAGTTGAAAACTGGTGCCAACAGCTCCTTATTTCGGTGATGCGCTGAACGTTATTCTGACGCACTGGTCATCTGGCTAACGTTATGTACCATGCACCACGACCTTCAATTTTCGATCTAGCAGGGCTTGGAGGTGCTATTCTGTTATTAGCTGGCACATAAGACAATTGACTAATCATGGGGTCGGAACAGCAGAACGGCAGGTGCTTATCTCCGCCAACGGATGTTCTTCCGGAAGTTCGGCATATGTTACACTGGCAACATAACATAATAACATAAATATCACCACATTGTTGGCTGTGTGCAAAAAAAGTGTTATATTAATGTTGCCAAATATATATATTAATACAAAAGCGAGAGTGTGTGTGTCTGTCTGGTGTGTGGTGTGTTGTGTGTGTGTGTGTGTGTGTGTGTGTGTGTGTGTGTGTGTGTGTGTGGGTGGGTGTGTTGGTATAGGTTCCACCCCCCGTGGCGGAATCCTATCATATGGCCAACATTTTTGGAGCCAGTTGACCAGGGAAGGTTTTAAGCCCACTTATGGGATGATCTGATCACTTTTTTTTCTTTTTTAGAGCCTATTAGCAAGAATGGAAGAAAAAGTTGGGTTGCGAGAATTGAGGAAACATTGAGTTTAGGGTGATGTGTAATGGATGAGTGAAGGGTGGTAATGGGAATGGGGTGGGGTGATGGTGAGTGAATGGGTGGGGGTGATGGGTTGGATGGATGTGTGAGGGGAATAGATGGGGGGTGATGGGTAATGGGTGAGTGAATGGGTGGTGGTGATGGGTAATGGGTGAGTGACATGGAATGGGGGGTGATGGGTAATGGTGAGTGAATGGGTGGGGTGATGGTAAAATGGGTGAGTGATGGGTTGGGGGTGATGTTAATGGGTTGGCGTTAATACATACATTCTACATCCATGATTTCGGAAAGTTAGAAGGGGCTATATGGAGATGTCTCCAGATAGCCGGGAGACTGTGGTGGTGGGCGAAGGCACCAAACACAGGGGTGGGCGCAGGCTCACCAATAGCCCTCCTCAGGGAGCTAGCCAAAAGTCCGCCGGAGGCGGCTTTGCGGCTAGTTTATTATAAAATAATCCAATTCCACCCGGGGATGCTACAAAAACATGAATTTTACAATCAAATTATACATTATGAAGTCATAAAGGGTAGGTATGTGAAACATTTATAACATATACTTGAGGATAAATGGAAAAGAAAATTGTGAGAGTTATGGCCATTTCATCTCCGATACACCTACTTATACACTCATCTCGCGACATACAAAATTATGTCGTTTTGTTTTATGAAAACTGTCTTAGTTCATAAAAAAATATATGATTGGAATGGCACTAGATCACAAATTAACAGTATGTGTATCCCAACTTGCCAGGGTATGCATGGTATCAACAAATTAATATGGTCAACCTGGTGTCAGAACGAACACTGTACTTTTCTGAGCGGTCGATCCAACCGTCAGCCAGGCACCAGTGCAATAGGTTGTGTAGGCCTGCCAGGTGTGTGCTCCATTGACCCTCCCTGAGAAAGGGGCAAACCGATGGATTGAAATCAAGGATACTTGAGAGCGCGTCGGTAATCGACTCACTCAGATGCATCTCGCCCATAGTTGACCTGGTTGAACATAGACCATCACGCTTTGGGGGGGTTTTTCCCTTTGTTTTGGGAAAATTTTGAAATTTCCGTGGGGAGTTGGGGTGGGGGGGGCCCCAGGGGGTCGGGCCCCCCCCAGGGTGGGGGGGGGGGGTTTTGGGGGGGGTTTATTTTTTTTTGGGGTTCCAAAAAGGGGTTTTTAAAATTTTTAAAAAAATTTGAAAATTTTTTAAAATTAAAAGGAAAAAATTTTAGGGCCTTTTTTTTAATATTTTTTAAAAAAATTTTCCCTTTTTAAAAATTTTGCAAAAAAAAAAGGGGGGGGGGGGAATTTTTTGGGGTGCCCCCGGGGAATGCTTTTTTTTTTGGGGGGGGGGTTTTTTCCCCTTCCCTTTTTTTTAAACCCCCCCTTTCCTGGGAGGGATTTTTCCCTGGGGGGGGGGGGAAAGGTTTTTTTTTTAACCCAAAATTTTTAAGATCTTTATCCTTTTAAAAAATTTTCCCTTTGGGTTTCTAAATTTTTGGAGGGCGGGTTTTTTGATTGCCTTTCCCCAAAAGGGCCCCCCTTTTTTAAAGGGGTTTTTTGGGGGGCCCCCCTTTTTTTAAAAAAACCCAAAATTTTTTTGGGGGGGGGGGTTTTAAACCCGGGGGGGAGGGTGGGGCCCCAAAAAGGGGCCCCCGGAAAATTTTTTTTGTTTTTTTTTATTCCCAACCAAAACCACCTTTTTTTCCCCCTTTCATAAAAAAAAAAAAAACCCCCCCCCCTTTTAAACCCTTTTTTTCCATTAAAACCCCCCAAAAAAAAAATTTTTTTCCCTGAAGGTTTTCTTTTTTTGGGGGAGTTGGGGGGAAAAAATTTTTTGGGGGGTTTTTTAAATTTTTTGGGTTTTTTAGGGTTTTTAATATGAAACCCTTATCTTTTCCTTTTTAATTTTTTCCCCAAATTTCCCCCCCAAAAATTTTTTCCCCCAAATTACCCAAATTTTTTTTTAAAATTAAACCCCCTTTTTTCCCATTTTTTTTTTATTAAAAAAAAATTTTTTAAAAATCCCAAAAAAAAAAAATTTTTTTTGGGGGGGGGGAAAAAGGGGAAAGGGGGGGGAAAAGGGGGGGGAATCCCAAAAA
>JACEEZ010018009.1:0-25363 GCA_016584305.1 Chionoecetes opilio
TTTGGGGGGGGCCCATGCCTCTTTAGGCCCCCCGCCCCCCCCCCCTAAAATTAAGGGGCCCCAATTAGAATGGTAAAAATAAAAAATGCACTGTAAGTCATCACCCGTCATGCTACGCGTGAAGCAACACGTCATAAATATGATTTTTGACCATTACAAAAAAAAATCACATAATATATTTTTACCTTGCGCCCAGTCATGCAGAGGCCACGAAAAATAGTCTCCCTTCGATGATATTGACGCTAAAAAGAAAATGAAATTTGTGAAAAAACAAAAAGAGGAAAAAACACACACACATTATGATCAAGGAAATATTTCAGACACAAAAATTTCAAAAACAGGGCAGATACGCGAAGAAAAAGGGAATTCAGTCGCTCATATAACAATGAATAAAAAATTATAAAATCGAAAAAATTTCCCAAAATCTGAAACTCCGAAAGAAGGTTGTAGCTCCGCTTTTTTTGCTGGAATGTTTTTCACAAGTCGCTACCTACTTTGGTTTGGGAGTCTTGAAAAAATGGCGAATACGCCCCTTTGATAATTGACGCGTCGAAATTGTTGCAAACTTTTCCTCGTGTTAGCTTTTTTGTTTGCCGAAACTTTCGGGGTCTTATTTAAAAGGTATCAGTTAGTCCATATTTTTTTTACAAGCCCTTAAAGTCGAAATACGCCAGAATGTTGAGCCCAATGAGTGTGTGACGGAGCTCTTTTTCCTCCAGCGTTTTCTTCCAATGCCGCCCAAGTGTTCATTTTCCTTTTTACCTTTCCTGAATTTTCCTCGCGAACGGGTTTGGGTCTTGTTAAAAAGGTGTTTTTCACGTTCCTGGGTGTGTCATGCTTTCCTCGGCGATTGACTGGGTTAAGTGGCAATCACTGCTGGCTGTCTGACAAAACAATATTATCAACTATTGTGTTGTGTCTTCCCGTGTTTTCCCCGTTTATGAAAACTGACGTACATACAATCGTTTTTGGTCTAATTTTGGGGGACTTCCAATAATGCTTTCCGACATACTACGTTCACACGGTTCGTATGGATGTACAAATGATTAGTAGCTAAAAAAACATTACAAGTGTGTCTGATAATCTATAAATTTAAATTTTAAAGCGATCAAATATTTATTAAGGCAGAAGTGTTCTATAACTAATTGCTCGGGGCAAAAATTTAATTTTTCCCAAAAATTAGCAATAAGAAATTTTCTTGTCGTTTTTTAAATTTTTGTTAATTGCTGTACGTTACAACGGTGAATGATATGGGGAGGGCCAGGGCAAAATGGGGTGTAGTAAAACAATACGTTCTTCTACCTTTGGGGGGAAAATTTCCCCGCCACCCCAAAAAGCGCCTACGTAATACAAAAAACATGTACCTATATTATAGAAAAACATACAAAGGGAAAAAAAAAAATATTTCAGGGCTAACCAAAATAAACTTAAAAAAACTAAAAATTTTTCCCCAGCCGACAAGGTAAGACTTATTATTTAAAAAACAAACTAAGTCCTTTTACCTGCAGGTTTTTTAGGGTACTTTTTAAAAAACATAAAACATAAAAAATAGGAAGCTACACGAGGCCGCGAGTCCCGTGGTTTCCCGTCCCTAACAAAACCTCATCCACCTTTATCCCCTCCCTGAACCCATCCAGTCCCCCTTTTAAAGCTCCCTAATGATCCCACTAACTACCTGTCTACTAAACCCTTTCCTTCATTCCCACCCTATTTGTGAACCGTTTTTCCTATTTCCTTTCAAATTCTACGTTTTTTTCCACTTAAAATCCGTTTTTTTCTTGTTAAAACCCGGGTTTAAAAACCGAAAGAAATTTTCCTACCTCCCCTTTTTTAAATCCCTTTATCCACTTAAAAACTTCTACAGGTCCCCCCTTACTCGCGTCTCTCGAGTGAGTGTAATTTTAATAACTTAAATCCCTCTCATAACTAAATTTAGCACCCCTTGTTCTTTTTGGGTCATATTCTCTGCCCTGTTTCTAAAAAGGGCTAAAAACCTTCCTGTAATAGGAGCCAAAACTGAACCGCATAGTTAGGTGGGGCCCTGACTTGACCACATAAAGTTTTAGAAAATTCCGCACTTCTACTTTTAACACTTCTGGTAATGAATCTTAATACTTTTTAGCTCTATTTCTGGCCTCAATACTTGTTTCCTAGGTCAGAGGGCGGGGCTCACCCCTTCCAAGAGCTTTTTCACCTTTGATCTTTTCGCTATACTTGCTTTGGGGGATCATTTACCAGGGTTTTTCTACCAACTTCATAACGCTGCATTTATCAATATTAAATTCCCATCGCCTCTGACTGCCCCTCGTCAAGTTTTTTAAGTCTCCCTGCAATATTTTTAACTCAGACTGTGACCCCATAATCCTACCTCTTAGTATCATCAGCAAACTTGCTGTATCACTGCAATCCCCCTACCCAAAGTCTTGATGTAAATAAAAAATGAAATGGCCCAAAAAACGACCCTTGTGGAACTCCATTTTGTCACCAGTCCCCCATTCAGTTTAGCCCCATTAATTGAACCCTTTTGTTCCTATTACTTACCAAGCTCTGATAAAAGAAAACCCTTTCCCCCGTCTATTCCAGATCTTAACCTTATTTAAGAGTCGCTCGTGGGGGTACTTTGTCAATGCCTTCTAAGTCCGTTATTATATCAAAAAACCCTTATATTATCTCCCCGTTCAAAATTTCCTATAAAACTAAATAAATTGGGTGAGACATGCCTCCCTTGGTGAATCCATGGTGAACATTGATAAACTATTTTTATCAAAAGTGTCTCTATGTTTTTTGAAAATAATGTTTCCCCAATAATTCACCCACCACTGATTTTTAGACTTACGGGTCGATAATTTGATTTAGCCCTCTGTCTCCCTTTTTAAATGGGGGAACAACTTTCCTTTCCCCCAAAATAATGGACTCACCTATCTAAACCGTTTTCCAAAAATGGCACTAACCTCACTAACAACCTCCTTGCTTTTCCTTTAATCCCCTGGTACACTTATCTGGCCTGGTGATTTAAAAAATTTCTTTTTATCTACCCCCTTTCCACCATTTCCCTAGTTTCACAATATTTTTGATTTTTTCTCCTCATCGCTTCCTTTGAACATCTGTTCACTATCGGTATCGTCTGTGTCCCCTCCTCCGTAAAACATTTAAAGAATATCATTTAGACCTTACCATATCCTCATCCGTTTTTAAACTCACCCTGTTCCTGACTTAACGGCCCAACAATTCCCTTTCTTTGTTTTATATCCTGATAAAACTTTTTTGGGTCCCTTTTCCCCTGTCCTGCTATTTTAAACTCTCTTTGTTCTTAGCAACTCTATTTAAATTTCTTCACTGTCCTTGCCATCACGTTTACTTTTTCTTTTTTTCCCAAACCCTCCTTTAACCTTAAAAATGTTTTTTTTTACCCCAAAGTTGGTTTTAAATGGGGGGTCATTTTTTTTTTTGGATCACTCTTGCGGGACCTTATTTCCCAAAAGGGAAATTTTCTTTTTCTGCCCTTATATTCCTTACAAATGAGTAAAAATCCTCCTCAGCCCCCCTCACTTCCTTTTCTAACCTCTCAAATTACCTCCTAACCCTGACCTCACTTCCCTGTCTAACCGCTCTAATTACCTCCTCAGCCGACCTACTTCCATACTAACCCGCCAATTACCTCCAGGTGCCTTCCTTTCCTTTTAATTTTTCCTTTCCAGCTGTCAGCGCCCCGTCGTTATCCTGGGAAACTTTTTTCCCCCCATCCCACCCTCTATTAAAAAACCCCCAGGGGTCTTTTTAATCCTGCTAATTTGGGCCTTTCTGAAATTTAGGTATTCGATGTTATTCCACTTAATGTTTTAAATTCCATTTTAAGCTAAAATTTATATATAATGGCGCTATTATCTAAAATTTCCCCCCGCCTCCAATTTGTACTAAATGTCTCTATTTTTCAGCAATAAATCTAGAAAATTATTTCCCCTAGTAGGCTCCTTGATTTCTTTACTTAGGAAATTTCCTGGATTATATTTAACAATTCATCTGCTCGCTGTCACCCATGTTTAAATCCCAGTCCATATTCCTAAGATTAAAATTCCCCCACGATAGTCGTTTATCGCGGCCCTTTTTTATTTCTTCCCATATAGGAGCTAATTCTCTTTACATAGTTTGGAGGGCCATCACTAACCCCAAAACCTTTTCTCATTCCCTCCCTAACCTCTACCCATATGACTTCTGTCTATGTTTTTTTTAAAATTATTTAAAACAAAACTGCAATGCTCTCTTTCATAAAGCGCAACTCCTCCCCCCCGTTGCCGACTTGTCCTTGGAAATAACTTATCCCCGCTATCTGACTTCCCGGGAAAAAAACCTTTTTCCCGCATATCCAATTCTGTTTTAAAGCTATTATATCAAAATCCCCACACTATTTATTCCTCTCATGAAAACCATTTTTTTTAATACTCCTACAGTTTTGTATAGTAAACCCTTTAAGCAACTCCTCTTTTTTTTGTCAATTTTTTCCCTTTTTCTTTAATAAACCCCTCCTCTCTCTCTTCTTTCGAATCACTTTTTGTTCCCTCCTTCTGATACTCCTCCTAGTGTCGCAAGTTTCCTTTTCCCGACCCCAGGCCCAAAACCCCCGGTTCTCTGTCTTAAAAAAGCCTGCAGTGCATCTACCCCCCTTTCAAGGGATTCAGACAAATCTAATCCTTTCCTCAAAAATGCACCCCATCCCCGCGGTAGAGGGGTTATGGCCCCAAAAGGTCCCAGCTGTCTACAAAGGCCAACCATTGTCTTTGCAATGAAGTGCCAGCCGGCAATTCAATGCAATGCCCTGGATCCCCAAGTCGTCCAAAGCGTCTTGGAAGGGGCACCAACACCACGGGAACCCACCCCTTCCCTAATTACCTACGCTTCCTTTAAACCCCCGAGCAATTCCTCACTTCTTACCACTCAACCTTTTCCCCCAGCGCTAGGGAGACGATGGGCTTTTTTTCCTTTGGGCCGCCATGCATCAATTTCTTTCACTAAATCCTTCCCCTTCCTTGGGTAACTCCGCTTCATGCGCATCCCTTTCCCCTTCAAGAACCCGCTGTCAAATGCCTAACCTGACTGTCACCAACAACCAAGATTTTTCCTCGGGGAATGATGTATCGTCCCCCCTTCCTTACCTCCGTATCTCCCTCTTGCAGCCCTGAAGTACCTAAAGGGTTTGTGCACACCAAAAATGGTCTTTTTTACCCCTTTTTTTCCTTGGGCGGGCTCCATGATCAATACCTTCCAACCCAAACCCTGGGGACTTCTGGTGACCTTAGTATCATTTTAGTCACATCTCGCTCTGGTACCCCTACAGGTACATCCCCGCATGTGCCCCCCCACCCCTTAAAAATTTTGGACCTTACCTCCCCCTTAAAAGAACGTATCTCTATTTCCTGCTTCATCACAACGCTTTTAATTCATTCCTTCACTTTTCAAAACTATTTTCAGGTCTTCAATCGCCCCCAAATAGTCTTAAGCGCATCTCCCCCCCTTTCCCACAAATCTCCCCCGACCCGTTCATCCCTCTACCACATAGTTTTAACCTCCCCCTTTCCCCCTACCCCCCTACCCTCTCAACCCCGCAAGGCCACAAAACCCCTTTTCTCCTCCCCCTCCATAACACTCTCCATCCAGGGCGTGCCATTCTAATCCCTAGAGCTCAACCAAACACAACCTCACTCCACGGAGATGTCAGGGGAACTGCTTCAGAAAGACTTTACGGCAAAGGATGATGAATTAATTATCAGAGGTACTAATAGGAACCTCCCAATTATACGAGGTACTGACGGTGCCAGTATTACACAAAGACAGTACATTAACAGTTTTCCTGAACACGGTAGCAGGAGCTAATGTCATGGACATAGCTACACTAAATGCTTTACGTAAACAAACGAAATTGTCCTCTGCCTGAAACCTCCTTCAATTAGACTTACAGTTATAGATTGCAAGAATTCCTGCATTTTTAAAAAATTTTGCTAAACTTAAATTTAAGGAATTCTGCCCACGAAGGGTTTATTTTCCCTTTCACAGGGGTCTGACCTCCTGTTAGGTATAGCAACAATGAGATGTGAATGCATTGAAGTTTGTCCCCACTTTTTTTTTTTTTTCTTTCTTTTTTCTTTTTTTTTTACATGTTGTGCCGATAACGCCTGTAAGGCAGTGGTAACCCAGGGCTCGGATGGTAGGCCTTGGAGGTTCACTTGAGGGCTGCTGTGATGGACCTGATGGTTGGCCCTCGCCCGTGGTGGTGCAGACAGGATTCTTATAGTGACGCCTGTGATTAGAAGCTCATGCCGCCCCCCTGTGTCCTCCGATGCACTCGCAATCGAAGGTAGAGTTGATGGTAATAGCGGTGCGGCTTTCACTGAAATAAGCCTCAAAAAATTGACATACCTTGCACTTTTTTAGAACAAAGCAAATTTGGTCTCATTTGAAGCGTATTGGTGTCTATTTTGAGAAAATCATGGTTGTAGTTCACGGAAAGGTGTCTGACATAGCAAATTAACCCCTTATTTGCGAAAACACCCGAAAAAATAACAAATTGCTAAATTTCACTATACCTTTAATTTTCTTGCATCAAATCATGTTTTTAAGGTTTGACCAACATTAAATCTCTACCCTGGATGCTGCACTTGCGTATTTGTAACCATCTTGTGTTAAAGGGGCTATGTGGCAGGCTTGATTTCCCAGAAATTTGGCATTTTTTCACTATATTTCATTTCAAATGCCCGTAATGGATGCAATTTCTGCAACAAAAAGATTCCAAAGTCTGTTTTGATTAAACTTGGAAGATTCCAATGTAAAAGTAGTTCATATTCAGTTCCCTGCCTCATACAACTTGGTTAGTTAACCCTTTAGAGTCACACATGTAATAATTGTCCACCTAAAATAGGCAGTTAAGTTCGTTTATCAGAAATATTATCAAGTACAAGGCACTATTCTTAAATTTCTTTTTTTGATTGACATAAATCGTTGTGATAATAGCATGGAGCTTTGTGAGGAACCACCAGAAAAAGAAGAAGAAGCTACAGTGACGAATACAGCGTGATTTGCCAAGAACGACTGATCGACAAAAAAGGCGAGAATCCATTTGTCAAGAATCCCACCACTGATGGGATAAAATCGCTGTTGACTGCTGCAGAAGTACGTCATGATGAAGTTTACGACAGACTTCTAACAATAAAGGATGACATTCTAAACGAAAGGCTAAAAATTAGGTACCATAAAAACTGTAGGGCTGGCTATACTACCAAAAGTAATTTACAGTATGCGAAGAAAGAACCCTCCAGTGAGTCTTATAACGTTGCCAATGTAAGCAATGTTGCACGACTAAACAGGAAAGAAACATCAAAATTTAACATCAGAACAGATTGTTTTATGTGTGGGAAGTCCTACCGTAGAAAATATCCTCTAACTGCTATAACTACCGGTACGGGTGCTTCGACTCGAAAGCGGGTGATTGAGGCAGCTATTGCAAGACGGGATGATGAAATCCATCTTCGTATGTTATGCCATCCCGATCTTTTTGCCTTTGATGCTAAATATCATAGGGACTGTTATGCACATTACATTTCATCCAACAATATTGAAGCAGAAAGGAAAAAAACAGAAACTGAACATTCCATTGTTAACCAGGACAATGCATTTGTTTGTTTGTGTAAGGAGCTGCAGAAGACTGTTTTCTCAGGTACCAAAACGGTTGTGATTCTTTCTGCAGTACATGAAAGCATGTGCGAAATTCTGAAGGATGTGAAGGGCTGTGAAGAATATTTAGTTCGAAAGTTGAAGGCTAACTTAAAAAGACACTTTGGAGATAGGGTAACATTCATTGCTCAACCTGGTAAATCTGACTTCTTGTATTCGAGTGAGGTAACACTTGGGGAAGCCCTTAAGAAGGCAGCTGAACTTCATCTGCATGTGAGCGATGAAGGTGATTTTGAACTTGAGACCGGAGGTGATGATCAAGAGGACAGTTCAGTAATACTGCATAAAGCAGCCGGTATTATTCGCAACTTAGCCTCGGAAATAACATTTCAAACTTAACATTATGCTCCTAGTGGAGATTTTGATAGGGAAAAGTGTAAATCATTTGTCCCAAGTAGATTGTATGATTTTGTCTCATGGTGCACATGTAAGAGTGATTTTGATAATGCCATGTGTTCTGATAATAGGGTAAGCATGAAGGTTCTCGGTATTTGTCACAATTTGATTGCTCTCAGGTGTAAAATCCAGACCCTTATCATATTTGGCCTCGGCATTCAGATGCATCATGACTATGGAAGCAAATAATTAATTGATATTCTCAGCTCATTAGGGCACTGCATTAACTATGATGCTGTACGCAAATTCATCACGTCTGTTGCTCTTGATCAATTAGAGTCAGGACAAGGTCATTCAGATCTTGTGCACATTGCACGAGGCATTTCCGCAGAGTCTGGGTCTGTTGTAGACGCTGCTATTGACAATTTTGATACCAATGAAGATACCATTAATGGAAAAGGTGCCACACATGCGATGGCCATGGTATTATACCAGAGAAATGCCAGTAGTAGCACACCCTGCGACATGCCTCCAATACTCAAGACACAACAGAAATCTCTTGATGTTGCGCAATATGAAGAGGAAGACATAAAAAAATACAGCAAACCACACAAAAAGCCAGAGCCCCCCAAAAAGCTCCATTCTGAGGGTGCGATCACTGGTTGTTCTAGGCAAGTTGTAACAAGAGACCTGTTATGGTTAGTTGCTCGTGCGGAAGCAAGTGAGAAGTCAAACATTCCTGCTTGGAGTGGGTTCAATTGTCTTGTTTCTACCACTGAGGTTCCTGTTGCAGTAATCAGATACTTACCATTCATCAACGCAAATCCATCAGATTACTCCACTATATACACAACATTATTGAGACTTGCTTCTATTGCCAAAGCTTTGGGACAACAGCGAATTCTTGTAACAGCTGATCTTGCTACTTACAGCAAAGCCCAGCAGATCTTGTGGACACGACCAGATCCCATAGCTGACACGATTACAATGCGGCTAGGTGGAATGCACCTGACAATGGCATTCATAGCTAGTATAGGCAAACTTTTTAGTGATGGAGGCTTGTACAACCTTCTAACAGGCAGTAATGTCTATGTTCCCACCACAGTGACCCAAATTCTTCTGGGTAAACAATACTCCCGTGGTATACGTGGTATAAGTCTAGTTCATGAAGTCATGTCTCAACTATTTTTGAGGTCTGCAGAGTTATTTGCAAATGAACATCATCTACCATGGTTTAGTGAGGATATTCTACGTTTGGTGATTGAACTGGAGGACAGCTTCAGGCTCAAGGATCGGGATGCTTGTACTGCTATATGCCGGGAAGCAGAGTCAAAGATTTCTTCAGCTGTGTTAGAAACGATCCAGGCATTCCGTAAGGCTGGAAGGGAGCAGTCCTCAACCTTTTGTTACTGTGACACGTTTCTTGAGACAGCAGATATTCTCTTGAGATTAATCCGAGCAGATAGAGAAGCAGACCTGTCAATGCATCTTGATGCTGTGATGAAGGCCATACCCTACTTCTTTCTTGCTGGTAGAGTCAACTATGCAAGATATACACCAGCGTATGTAGCAGAAGTAAAGGAGCTGCAGACCACAGACCCAACTATATTCAATCACATGAAAAGTGGAGGATTTGTTGTGAACAGGGCCAAAGAAAAAACCTTCACTTGTGTTCCAACTGATCAGGCATTGGAGCAAACCATCAATCGGGAGACGAAGACCCAAGGAGGAGTTATTGGTTACACCCGCAGGAAGGGAGCTCTGCTGAGATGGCTTCTAACCAGGCATGTAACGGCGGAATACTCTGAGTCGTTTAAAGACATTTGTGTTAACCATGGGATTAACCTCTTCCATACTGAACTTGGAAATGCGAGGATGGAACAGGACAGAAAGGATGCATCTAACATCAAGGATTTCATACTAAGTCAATACCAAGATCCTTTTGACCTGGACAACATTCCCTCGACATTGGTGAACATCACTACTGGTCAGGTAGCAACGCCTGAGGTTGAAAAGTCAATGATGAAAGTCCCACAGAGAGGACAGAAAGCTACGGATGAGTTAAATGCAGAAAGGATCGACCATGGGTCTTCTGTTAGCTTTTGGGACTCATTGCCTCGATGTTCAGTGCTGATATTTTCAAGCATGAAAAAAGCCCTCACCTACGACAAGGACAGGAAACTTATCATTGACACAGAGATATTATTCAGAAGACTGCTATCAGTTTCAAAGAATCGAGAAGTAGATATGAGATTTGTCCTGAGTTTTGAACTAGCTGCTGTACCGCCATCATTAGTTCATGTTGATGGTTCCATGCGCAAGACTGCAAAGGCTGAACTGACAAAGAAACTTGAAGAAAAATGTACAGATGTGATAACAAAGCTGCCCGAGATGTCACCCAGTTGTTCATCAATGTACATAATTGATGGCATGGCAATGGTACAATCATTGAATGAGAGCCACTTTAAGACTTTCAACGATTTGGCAGAAATAGTTCAGAAAAAGATAGTACGCCTTCTTAGAAATCCTGCTCTCGGCATTACACAGGTCACCATCATCTTCGACCGCTATGATCATGAACATTCCATCAAATCAAATGAAAGAAACCGGAGAGGTGCAACAAATACCACAGTGGCAACTCATGACATCCAAGGCAGCAGACATGTACCAAATTACAGACTGTTCCTGAAGAATTCTGGAAATAAGGCAAGTTTGGCAAACTTCATCTGTCAATACATATGTGCAAGTATAGGCGACAAACTACCCACAGGTTCATCAACTGTTCTGGCCGGAGGCTTTAGTGAGGGGGAGGTTGTAAAACAGGTGACTGAGACAGGAGTGTCAGCATTAGACGAGCTGTTCAGTTCGCAAGAGGAGGCACATACTCGAATTCTGCTGCATGCTGCCCATCTATCAAATCATTCGCGAACCATCATTCGATGTGATGACACTGATGTCCTCATCCTGTTGCTACACTATTGGAATAAAAGACTGCTGTCGCCAGAAGTATATATGCATGCCGGGCATTCCCCAAAACTCGTCAGCTCCGAACGCTACATCCCAGCTTATGAAATAGCAGAATCTATTGGCCCAGAAATGTGTGGATGCCTTCCTGCAGTGCATGCCCTTACCGGCTGTGATACAGCTTGTGCTATGTACAGAATTGGAAAACGCACAGCCTACACAACACGGTCCAGGAATATTGGCCTCTTGGGAAGTCTGCACCATTTTCATGAAACAGACACTAAAGCTTCCATTGAATCTGCAAGGCATTTTGTAATACTTATGCATGGAAAGCAGGCTCGAAAAATTGGGGCAATCAGATACTCTAGATGATTTACGCTTCCTTTGGGCGACCACAACTGACAAACCAGCCACAATGCTTCCACAAACTGAGGATGCGTTTCAGCAACATGTGCTTCGAGCCAAATACCAGGTTGCAATCTGGTGCACCAGTCACATTGCCAAGCCTGAACTGATGGATCCTGTTGGACACGGATGGAACAGAAATAAAGAAGATGCCTCGCTCCAACCCACCATGTACACAAAAGTTTCTGCACCTGTTGAGGTGAGCGACATCACACATTTGTACTGTACAGACAATGGTTGCACTAACCCAGGAAAGTGTCCGTGTGCACTAGCATCATTAGAGTGCATAGATATTTGCAGCTGTAAAGGGGAATGTCAGAATCCAAAAAACCAACTTGCTGGGGAGAATGAATCTGAGGTTACTGAGGATTTACAAACTTAGATATTAATGCTCCTCCCCATCCCAATTGAAATGCTATTAGATTTACTCTTCTTAACTTAAAACAAAAGCAAGTTTCTGATTATAATGGTTGTTACGGAATTTGGTGATGAACCTAAGGTAAAGGATCTCATTGAAATATGAATGTTTGTCAAAATATTGGGTATGGTACTCATATAAGCCATATAATCCTTTCAATTTGCTATGTTAGGGATTAAAGAGAGGTGAATTGAAGATATTTGAATGTTGTCAGTATGATAAATTGGGTTTATTAACTTAGGACATGTAGAATTTAGTTGAAAAAGGAGCAATAGCTATCTCCGCAATCATTTTCCATTTTCCAGGTTCTTACTAGTTTGGTTTTTAAGGGGTTAAGGGGCATCTTATAACTATGTTATACGATGAGGTTGAGGAAGGTGTGAATATAGTCTTAATATTAAACTGAGATTTTCCCAGTTGAATATGAATTTGTTTTGTTCTTTACTTTTTACTATTTGTGTCCATTTCTTATGCTTTTATTATGCAATATAGTGAAAAGACCCCCAAAAAAGCCAAATTTCATTGAAATTCTGAGGGTTGCATGATCCCTTTGATATTAAAAAACATATTAATGAGCAAGTATGATATCCTAGGGGGACATGTAATGGTATTCTAACCTTAAAATGATGATTAAATGTGTGAAACATCAAGATAAAGTGAAATTCTGGAATTCCAATTTTTTTCTGATGTCATCGCAAACAAGGGGTTAATTTGCTATGTTGGACGCCTTTTGGCGAACTACAACCATAATTTTCGCAAAATAGACATCAATACGATTCAAATGAGCCTGGTTTGGCTTTGTTCTAAGAAAGTGCAAGGTATACCTCATTTTCTAGCCTGGAAGCCACTCCACTATAAGGGCATGTGGGTGTTCTTAGGCCTTTCGACGGTGCAGAAAGGTTTTGAGTTTCTTCGGGGATCGAACTCGGTTCACCGAGAACGCCAGTCAGAGACGCTAACCACTCCGCTACCGCCTCCCGTAACATACAAGTTACTCCTAATTAATTATAATTGTGATATTTTTTTTATAATGGCAAAAGTGTTCTAATAACTGACCCTTGTAAGCTGACTCTTAATGAGCTTGAATGTTTCGCTTATATAAAAGCTCAAATTCGATCATTTATTGTCCAAGCTCGCTTCGCTCGCTTGGACACCTATTTCAGCCGAAATCAGGTGTCATATCGGCTTGTAAAATGTTTCCTCTATTTTTTCTTCTTGTGACTACTTTTGTAGGGAAGGCTACAGGCGCAAAGGAAGAAATTTGGCGCAGAAAGTTATATTTCGTCTCGTAACTCATTGTCCAAGCGAGCGAAGCGAGCTTTTACCATGTATACTAAAATTCGTAATATATTGTGCCTGGAGACATTAGTGCAGCGGCGAAAGTACTGCATTAGTACAATGAAAATAAAATGTGTTCGTAACCCTCACAACAACAGTGTCTGAGGCTCTGAGCTTCGCCGCTCACCGAAACCACCATCACCAGCACCACCACCACTCCACCACCACCACCACCACCACCACGACACCACCACCATCACCACACCACCACCACCATCACCACACCACCACCACCACCACCACACCACCACCACCTCTACCACCACCACCACGACACCACCACCATCACCACACCACCACCACCACCACCACACCACCACCACCTCTACAAACCTCCATTCTCTCTCTCTCTCTCTGTCTCTGTCTCTGTCTCTGTCTCTCTCTCTCTCTCTCTCTCTCTCTCTCTCTCCTTTTCTCTCTCTCTCTCTCTCTCTCTCTCTCTCTCTCTCTCTCTCTCTCTATGTCTTATACGTATTCGGAACATAAAAAATATCATGCAACAAAATAATTATTTAGTATTTATGCGGAGACGAACAGTGTCCTGTTCATCCTTCACCGTTATCTTGTAGTGAAAAACCTTCCTCCTAAAATTTAGCACTTCCTTATAGGTTGCCATGGTGAAAAGTAGAGTATAACAGTGATCCCTTTCGACTCTACCGTAGAAAACACTAAAGTCGCCAGGACAACGGTTTTTTTCTGATAACAGACGTCTGGTGGCGTTAATACTTACATTTTTACATCCATGATTTCAGGAAAGTTAGAAGGGGCTATCTGGAGAGTCTGTGTCATTTGTGTCTTCATCTGTGTCATATATGGCTATAAATGAACAAACTGCAAAAATAAAACGAGTGGCGACGTTGGGAACGGGGTACACTAAGGTCACCATCTAGTATTTATGTTTAGTGTCCTCCCGCCGTTGTCGTCGCCCGAAATAAAAACGAGTAGGTA
The DNA here is from genome assembly GCA_016584305.1 of Chionoecetes opilio. Taxonomy (NCBI): domain Eukaryota; kingdom Metazoa; phylum Arthropoda; class Malacostraca; order Decapoda; family Majidae; genus Chionoecetes; species Chionoecetes opilio. The sequence goes on from JACEEZ010018009.1 coordinate 14,132, forward strand.
AATTTGAAACCGTCTATACTTGCAGATACAGGACAACGGTTTTTTTCTGATAACAGACGTCTGGTGGCGTTAATACTTACATTTTATTCGTAATATATGCCGCCTGGCGACATGACTACAGGTGGCAACTATACTGTTATCTACGGTAGAGTCTAGACTCTAGATTGAGGCCACACTCCCAGATCATTCTCCCTCATTCATCTTATACTGTTTCCACCCTTCTCTCTCTCTCTTTCTCTCTTCTCTCTCTCTCTCTCTCTCTCTCTCTCTCTCTCTCTCTCTCTCTCTCTCTCTCTCTCTCTCTCTCCTTTTTTTTTCTCTCTCTCTACAAATATATTATTTAAATAAAGTCACGCACAATATCTGCCCAAAATGAGCAAGTTACCCGTAAATATTGTGTGTGGACGTCTGAGTATAAGCCCCTCCCACACCCCCGCCCTTACCGCGCGCTGATTGGTTCCAATTTTCCCTGATCCCGTATAGCAATGGACCCTACCCATAACTACGTCACGGTTTGTTTACATCGGTGCATTGTGGGGATAAGTCGGGGTCGCCGCGGGTGGACCTACGAAGGGAAAACTACGGCGATGGAAGAATTTAGAGTTATTTTGCGCGAAATTGATATTCCAAGTGCTATATTACTGTGCTCTGTTCTCGCTGACAACACTATAGAGAAGACCTGAGGTAATGGCTGATGTGCAGAGGCTTCTAAACCAAGAAAACAGAATCATAACAGAGCCTCGTCAAAAGGTAAGCAACTGGTAGGTACGTAATGTGTCCCTACCACTTGCTTACTTCTTAATGAGACTCTGCTGTGACTGTTTTCCTGGTTTAGAAGCCTTTGCACATCAATCATCACCTAAGGTCTTCTCTATGTTGTCAGCGAGCACGGAAATATAGCACCTGGAATATCAATTTCGCCCAAAACAACTCGAATTTTTTTCATCGTCGTAGTCTTCTCTTTATAGGTTGTACATATTCATGGTTATGATAGTATTAAAATACCTTATAATGAGTTCCTTTTGTTGTCTTTCCTCATAATAAGTAGTGGTACATCATGGTTTAAGTGTTACTTGACGAGCCAATGCATACTCTGAGTCGGTTACCGGTCATTTCGCCCACACGTCAATTCGCCCACAAGACATTTCGCCCACATGTGAGAGTCAATTCGCCCACATGTAAGAGTCAATTCGCCCACTCTAAAGTCAATTCGCCACAAGATCCATGTCACGGAGTCATGTAACTATATCTTCCTCTGGCAGAAATGGAATGAACCACCAGTAACCTTGGCGAAATGACGGTAGATTTCTAGTGTTTGCCCATACTCTCCCACTTCCCCAAAACAAGTTTGGGGACCTGTGGGAATGCGGAGTTTTCGGGTGGGGAACAAATTATGCGTCGGAAACACGTAATTAAAGAGTTGTGTAGGGTGGGTAAAATTCCCTAGATCTAGGGTAATTGCCTTATATCTAGAGAAAAATTGCCTAACCAAAATTAACCTACCCTAGCAGGGGGCTTGACCCACCGATAACCTAATCTAACCAGATCTAACCTAAGCTAACCAAACCTAACCAAATCTCACCTATCTAACCTAACCAAATCTAAACCTAACCTAACCTAACCAAACCTAGCCTAAACTACCCAAATCTAACTACCCTAACCTAACCTAAACAAATCTAACCTAACCTCCTAGCTGGTTACCTAGTTGGTAACCAGCTAGGCTACCAACTACTAGTTGGGGGGGTTCTCGACACTTCGGTCATCATTCTGTGAGGATCGTCCAGGTTCACATGTCTATGGACTCAGAGAAATCCAATGAATATTCCCTACACCTAGGGAATTTTATCAACACCCCTAACTCAAAAACGATGTGGTTTGCGACGAATATTTTGCAAGCATCCCCAAGCTTGTTTTGTGGGAGAGGGGAGTATGGGCAAACACTAGAATAATATCCAGTCAATTTGCCCCACACGATCCATGCCACGGAGAGACATGTAACTATATCTTCCTCTGGCAGAAATGGAATGAACCACCAGTAACCTTGGGCGAAATGACTCCATAGTGTGGGCGAAATGACTCCATAGTGTGGGCGAATTGACCTGTGGGCGAAATAACTCCATAGTGTGGCGAAATGGCATGTGGGCGAAATGACCGGATACCTCTTGAGTCTATAACAACATCACCAACCTTTGTTTTGATTATCTTATTACTCCATCCATAAACAAGTTGCATAACCCACGGTGACATTACCCATCCTTGCCTCATGGTACCTGGTACTACATGTCGTCTACGAAATGCTCGTCCCTACACAAAGCGGGAAAACTCGCCGACGGTAATGGTTAGGTTAGGTTACCGTTAGGTAACCTAAGGTTACCTAAGCTGTGGTAAATGTGGTATAATTCCAGGGCTGTGATAGCTAGATTGGCAATGTTGTTATCAGGTTGGCTTATATTTAGCTTCATTGAGTCATCATGTACCCCACAGTGATGAGGCAAACTGTATGGTAAAATCATAATTGGAAGAATACAAAAAATCACAAATGGCAAGGTGGTGAGGAGCAAGGCAGATTTAGAACTGGGAAAGGTTGTGTAGATCAGATCTTAGATATACGAATGATAATTAAGACAATGTTAGCAAAAGACAAGAAGATGTATGCTGCATTCATGGATTTAGAGAAAGCATAGATAAATATCCAGATGAACACCGAACTCACTTTGGTGGACGAAATTATTTTTTTTCTGGTGTGTTTTTGTGTGTTTGAATGAATCTGCTAACCGTTTCTTTCGCAATTTTTTTTTTTTTTTTTTGCAAAAATGAAAGAAAAAAAACGAACCTAAACCTAACCTAACCTTTACCTATACCTAACCTAACCCATACCTAACCTAACCTTTAACCTATACCAACCTAACCTTTACCTAACTAAAAAAAAAAAAAAAAAAAAAAAACTAACCTTACCTTAAAAAAAAAAAAAAAATTTCGACAGAAGCGGTTAGCAGATTAATTCAAAACACATAAAACACACCAGAAAAAAATTGTTTCGTCCATCAAAGTGAGTTCGGTGTTCATCTGGACTAATACCAAAGCATATGACAGAGTAGACTGGGATGGAATGTGGGATGTATTGAAGGGTTAAAGAGTGTGTATGGAGTGGAGTATGTATGTTATAACTAATAAACTTTACCTGTGATTATGAATACCTAACCTAACTGACCTTTACCTAACCTAACGGTAACCTAAACCTAACCTACCATTACCGTCGGCGAGTTTTCCCAATTGTGTAGGGACGAGCATTTCGGTAGACGAGAGTACCAGGTACCATGAGGCAAGGACGGGTAATGTCACCGTGGTTATGCGACTTGTTTATGGATGGAGTAATAAGATAAATCAAAGCAAAGGTTGGTGATGTTGGTATAGACTCAGAGTATGCATTGGCTCGTCAAGTAACACTTACCGCTTACAGTGATGTACCACTACTTATTATGAGGAAAGACAACAAAGGAACTCAATTAATAAGGTATTTTAATACTATCATAACCATGAATATGTAGAACCTACAAAGAGAAGACTACGACGATGAAAAAATTTCGAGTTGTTTTGGCGAAATTGATATTCCAGGTGCTATATTTCCGTGCTCGCTGACAACATAGAGAAGACCTGGTGATGGTTGATGTGCAGAGGCTTCTAAACCAGGAAAACAGTCGCATCAAGAGTCTCATTAAGAAGTAAGCAAGTGGTAGGGACACATTACGTACCTACCAGTTGCTTACCTTTTGACGATTGAGGCTCTGTTGTGACTCTGTTTCTTGGTTTAGAAGCCTCTGCACATCAGCCATTACCTCAGGTCTTCTCTATAGTGTTGTCAGCGAGAACAGAGCACAGTAATATAGCACCTGTAATATCAATTTCGCGTAAAATAACTCTAAATTCTTCCATCGCCGTAGTTTTCCCTTCGTAGTCCACCCGGCGGCGACCCCCACTTATCCCACAATGCCCGGGGGGATGTAAACAAACCGGACGTAGTTCTGTCTGGGGCCCATAGACTTCGGCAAATGCCTTCCGGGGTGCTGGCTTCGGCCCAAACCCAAATGAGCACAAATCAGGAATCATAAATACTAGAATTTTTATAATTGATTTTTGCTATGGTATACAACTGCATTTTATTTTACCCGCGTGATTTGATATTAACCGGACTCTGTATTGGAAAGGGTTGTATTACTATTGTATTGAGAGAGAGAGAGAGAGAGAGAGAGAGAGGAGATAGAGAGAGAGAGAGAGAGAGAGAGAGAGCGAGAGAGAAACTACAGGATTAATGATAAAATGTGATATGGAGACGTGTCCATACGAGCGATGCTCAGGCCCTGTAAAATACACTAGATGAAAACAACTAGATGAAACACCACACACACACTATATAATATATAGATATATATATATTATATATATCGTAAAAATATATATATATATATATGATATAATATATATATATTATAATTAGTTTGATTTTCCTTAGTTGGTAATCATCTTGATATTTCGGGTGACAAAGACCGTCATTCTTGGGGTTGTTTTATGTGCGCAACGTTTCGCCAAAGAACACTTGGCTCATCAGGCTAAAAATAGTTTAAATTAATATACTACAATGCTAAAAAGCGAACATCTAACAAAATTTTTTTTTTTTTTTTTTAAACAATAATGTAACTCCTAATTTAATCTAAAAATATAACTAATAAAATAAAAATACAATTTGTACTTGTACCGGACCTTGGTGGTGTATGCTGTCTGAGTGGGTAGAGATGAATGAACATAGTTTGTGGGTAACATTTTCGGCTCGTGTGTGGCGATCGGAAACGAGAGTCGGACAAATCGAAACAGTGTGAATTAATCATTTGAGTATATAATACCTGATCTTAATACCACGTCACTTTCACAACCAACTACATTATACTCAAATGATTATCACACTTTCGATTGTCCGCTCTCGTTTCGATCGCCCACACGATGCCGAAAATGTTACCCAAACAACTATTTTTCAATGTCTCCTCTACCAACTCAGCAGCATACACACCAAGTCCGTTAAGTACAAATTGTATTTTATTTATTAGTTAGTATTTTTAGATAATATAGGAATTACTTTAGTTGTTTTAAAAAAAAAAAAAAAAAATTTTTAGATTTCGCTTTTTTATCATTGTAGTATATTAAATTTTTAACTATTTTTTAGCCGGATGATGCCCAAGTGTCTTTGGCGAAACGTTTGCGCATAAACAACCCCGAGAAATGACAGTGTCTTTGTCACCCTTAATATTAAAGCTATATAATATATATATATATATATATATATATTATATTATACACAAAACTAGAGACGGATACAAGAGGTTTTCTACAGTTGTGGTGAGGTTACACTTGCGTTTTGGTAATATTACTGGACTTTGTTATTTCCAAACAAAAGAGCTGCAAACCATTGGTCGCAGTTATGAAAGTTTGAAACTTCCCACAGATGTAATGCACGCCAACGAGCCACCACTGCAAAGGATGCCTCGATGATACACATAAAACAAACATGATAAATAAATAACACATGGAAGGGAGATAGGCAATAAGAAGTAAAAATGTAAAAAAAATAATAAATCATTAAACAAGATGATCACTCAAACATATTTCAGACCTAGTAAACATGGATTATTTTAAACCTTTTTTAACAAATTATGTTTATATACTCGAACAATATTTAAAAATATTCCAATAGTTGCAGAAACACCCATCACTGATGAGGCTGCATTTCCGAGCGAGTCCTGGACCGGGCAGCCTCCACGAGCGATACTGAGGCTGCAGCACAAAATTGACTCGGTCGGGGAAATAATAGCCGACTTCATTAACCGTTGTAATTCTTGTATGAAAAATTCCATAAATGTACATAACCGACAGAACTACTAATTACTTTGTTTTCTTGTCAAATTAAAAAAAAAAACTGCAATTTCATCACTGATAGTTCTCTTCTTCAATGTCGGTATACAACATGGCTTACGAAATGTATCATTCAAATCTTATTCATCACGACAATCCTATAGTTTAAGTTTAAAAAAAATCCACTTCCCTCCGGTCTCCTTAATTTCATAAACACATAAACTTAACAAAATAAATATACATGAATGAACTATACTGACAAAACTACATATAACACACACAAAAACCAATGCAAACTGTACAACACGATATAATAGGGTATCGAGAAGCTACGACGACTTAAATCGAATGGCATATGCGTGAAATATGTAAGAAACAAACACAAACAAATGCAACGAGAGCCCAGTAGAGTATGTAAACTCGCAGTCATACAACACACAAAAATACAACATGAATCATCGAAAATAATACAAACGGTCTTGCATTGAATCACTCGAAGAAAAAAAACAATATTACTGTGCGACAGGCCATTAAATCGTGAAGGGCATTGTATAATGGTATATAAACACACACATAAGACACACACCCAACAACACACACCACACACACACACCACACACACCACACACACACACACACACACACACACACACATGACACATGGTCCCAAGAATAATACCCATAGATAGGTCATCATGTTGCTGAAACTTCTTCCCGGGAAGGTAACAGCTGTAGATTCACCAGTCTAGCAATTCAAGACTGTGGGTGGATAACACACACGAGTAATTTATTATTGTTACAATTTTTTCTCCAATTCTAAGACAAATATGATTTAATGTTTTTTCTAGTAAACCAACGCATTATATCGTTATGATGCTCCGCCACAGCTTGCCGCTTCCCCCTGCTGCCAGTCAAAGGAAATTCAAAAACAACCCGAAAGTCAATTACAATTAATTAAACATTTACTTTACCATCACTCACATGGCTCGCCTTTATTAGTATTTGTTCTATGCTCTATTTTCATATATATATATATTATATATATATATATATATATATATTGTATATATATGTATAGATATATATATATATATATATATATATATATATATATATCCTATATATATATATATATAATATACTATTTATATCTATATTATATATACTATATATACTACTATATATATATATACTATATACTATAAGTCTATCTATACTATATATTATATATATAATCATATATAATATATATATATATATATATATATAATATCGTATAACTATATATACTCTCTATATATGTCTATATATATATATATATATACTATATATATAGATATACTCTGAATACTATAGATTATATAATGTTATACTATATATATATATACTCTACTATATATATTATAATAGTATATATATATATATAGCATATATATATATCTATATAATAATGTAGTATATATAGTAGATGTTATATATCTATATATCTCATATAATAATATATTATTATCACTATATACTATCTGTAATAATATCTCTATACTAGTATATATATAGACTGATATATATATAGTACAGTATAAAATATAAGTATATATATATATATGGTATATATATTAGTATATATAGTAGATATATAGTATTAGAGAGAGAGAGAGAATATATATACGATATATATTCTATATAGCTATATATAGATATATCTATATATATATATATATATATATAATATATATATAATATATAGGATCAGATATATAGATCCCATCAGCATCACATCATTATGTGTTCTATCTAGACTATCTTCTTTTCATGCTTTCTACCTAAGTCTAGCCTTTTGTGCCAAGTTTTCCCATGCGAACATTATCCTCCCACAACACCTCTGCTCCGGGGCCTGTCTGTCCTCCGGTGCCCAAGTGTTTACCTAATCTTTAAGCCACACACCGATCCTGGTCATCTCATTTTGCTCATTAATCACTCATGAACCCATTAATGTTGGTTTGTGTTCTTATCCGTAATGATCATTTCTCTCATCTCGTCTCTCCTCTCATCTCCTCCTCCATCTTCCTCTTCTCTCTCTCCTCTCTCTCTTTTCTGTCTCTTCTCATCTCTCCCTCTCTCTCTTCGTCTCTCTTCTCATCTCTCTCTCTCTCTCTCCTCCTCTCTCTCTCTCTCTCTCTCCTCTTCTCTCTCTCTCTCTCTCCTCTCCTCTCTCTCTCTCTCTCGCACATCTTCTCTCTCTCTCTCTCTCTCTCTCTCTCTCTCTCTCCTCTCTCTCCTCTCTCTCTCCTCCTCTCTCTCCTCTCCCTTCTCGTCTCTCTCTCATCTCAATAACAGTAGTAATACAACCCTTTCAATACAAGAGTCTGTTAATATCAACTCACGTCCGGGTAAAATGCAGTTGTAATACCCATAGAAATCATTATAAAATTATAGATTTTATGATTTCCTTATTTGTGATCATTTTGGAAATTTTCATTCAACAGACTATCATCCTTAAAACGTTTGTTCTTTGTCAAGCATTAAAATAATAATAAAACAAGAATAAATAGTGACGTCAGAGCCGATGGCATGAAGTAATCTAGGCTGTACTTTATGAGCGATTGAATGGGACGCCTGTGGGAAAGAGAACAAGAGAAAGGTCCGGCACACCTTTTTTTTTTCTCTTTTTTTTTATATTGAGCCTATAGCGCTTGTAGGAGTATAATTTTTTTTTTTTTAATGCTCAGGTGTTGTCCCTACCAAGACTACATAGAGTCGTCTTTGGCCTACACATTCTGGAGGGCTGTTATCCGAGCCAAGCGACGAAAGCGGCAGCACGGAAGGCTGCAGCAATGAACGACCAACGTCTCGCTGGGGGCGGATGCCCATCCGATGAGAGTTTCACAAGTACTAATCAGACGATGACGATAACATTCCATAGGTCCATGTCACAGTTAACAGTTAATATTGATAAAACAAATGATTAAATTCAAAGAACACGTGTATGGAATTAATATGAAAGTGTCCCAAGTATATATAAGCTGATGACAAAACCTTGTACGTAGAGGGAAAATCAGGGAATTATTGGTACAAATAATGTGCTTTAGGGGCCGTACTTTAAACCTTTTGCCCGGGCTGCGATCGCCTGGCGATGCTGCGCCAGGCGAACGCCCGCCTCAGAAATCCTTACTTTTAAACACTAAAGGCGTCCGCCAACCCGGGCGTTCGCCAGGGTTGGCGGACGTGAGTGTTCGCCACGCTAACCTTCTCCTATTTCTCGCTCGACCTCGGCGAATGGCGCAGGGAAATCGCGGGAAATTCAAGTTTTGTTTACATCTACAGTCGACACCACGGCTACGTGTGACTAATGCTGGCTCCTTTTAGGGCGAACTCCCTATATCTCCCTGTTGTATAAGGGGATGCCCATTGACACTCATCAGTAGTATGTTGAGGGCATAAATGACAAACTACCAATTTATATGCCGTGATTGCACCCTGTAGCTCTCTCCCTACAGTACTGTTTATTAATCATTAAAGTTCGTTCATTCACTTAAATAACGTGCAAACAATAGTTCATATGCTTCCGAAGGCAGTTGTGATTAACTATTTAAGCTTATAGCCACCCTAACTCGTGGCAAAATTGGGTATTATTTCGGTAGTTGGGGCTTCCAAAGTCCAAGGATTCTTACCTACAATCATCGTGTAAATTAATTATTCATTATGATATTTTATATCTCATTTCCCATCGGCGCAAAATAAAATAAAGGTGTTACATGACCAACCGAAATATACCTCAGCAGAAAACGGTTAACTTAGGTTAAATTAAGATTAGTTATGATGGTGTTTGGTTTAGTAACATCAAGAAAAAAAGAAATGATCCAATACTATGGCAGTGCGAAGCGAGCAGGTTTGCGGGGCGGGCACCCCCCACAGACCTGTAAAACAAACATTATTTCCGGGGGGGGCAAAAAACGATTACCAAATTCGTCATAACTATCAAAACTATTCCAAGGAAAACTGGTTTCGACCTCGAATTCAAGTGAAATGCACACTCCGAAATTTTACCAAAGATATTCTGATATTTATAATTTAAACTCCTCACTACTTATCTAACGTGCAGCAATATATAATTCCATAGTGATATTAAAGATCATTAACCCTTTAACCTGTTAACCTGCACAATCGATCATATACTTCCAGTAGTTGTAATTTTGATTCATTTTTATCACCACTTTTAACCTAACAAGCAGCAATCGATCATACTTTACAGTCAGCGATAATTAAAGATCATCCTTTGTTAATGACGATTTGGCTTCAGTTAGTAGGTTAAAACGTGGGTTAGGTTAGCGAGTCTAAAGGTAGGGTTGTTAGTTTATTTTCCTATCCCCTATGGTTACCCGGGAGTTTCGTACACAAGTTGTTTCGTACCCAGGGTTTTGTTAGTTGTTTCGTACACTGATCTTGAGTTGTTCGTACATACGTGATGTTGTTTCGTAAATCTAGTAGTAAAGTATAACTCTAAGAACATAGAAAATAAGGAAGCTACAAGAGGCCGGAAACCTTAAGTGTTTCCGTCTAGTTAGGAAAAAGAACCAAAACCTTGAGAAAAAAAACTTTTTGTTTAAAAATTTACCAAAAAAACTTTTAAAAATGCGGGGGCCCCCAATATTTTATAAAAACACTCTCCGAATATATTTGAAGGTCAAAAGTGCCCCGAATATTAAGGTAAAGACCATACCCAAATGAAGACAAAAAATATTCGTTTATATTTACCCATAAATTAATATTAAGTGTCGGGAGCACAATATTATAACACGTCTCACTGAAATTTTATGAGGGTAGAGGCCTCTGAATAGCTCAAAGTAAAAGGGGCCATCACCAAAACAAACCAATGTTTTAATTTTTTTTTTTTACATAAAAAATAAGGGCACAAAAAAATTTAACACGCCCGCTTATGGGTTTAGGTCTATAAGCAGTAAAAGAGATAAATAAAAACAATGTCTTTTTTTTTTTCCGGATGAAAGGGCCTTGTACAAATCCTTTTGAGTTTAATCCATAGGTAAGGAATAAATAAAAACAGGGGGGGCTTTGGGGGGGGGGGTATTTTGAAAAGTTGAAGAGAAATTAGAGTTTTTACCAGTGAAAGGGAAAGAAGAGGTAAAGATACTGATTAACTCCAGCATTAGGAAGATGGACAGAATAGGGATGAGAATGAGTAGAAAGTCTTGTGCAGCGAGGGGCCGCGGGAGGGGGGGAGGCATGCAGTTAGCAAGTTCAGAAGACAGTGAGCATGGAAATTAAAGGGTAGAAAGAGAGCAAAAGGAAGCAACATTGCGGTGGGTTTTTTGG
>JACEEZ010018010.1:0-54164 GCA_016584305.1 Chionoecetes opilio
AAAAAAATGTTGCAATCCCCAGTATACCTCTAGCGATCATTTCCGAGAACGCTATTACATTTTTCCGCGCTCACTGCCCGGGACAAACCAAAAGTTCCCCAGATAGGAAAAAAAACTGCATGGAAGGTGTTTTGCGCAGACGACAAGCATGTTGCTAGAAAACCTAGGAGCCGCCCCTCTAAGTAGTCCTGCGTAGCAATATGGAATTTTTGTATGGAAGCTCTACAAACCGACTGTCAACGAGCCCCATCCAGTCCTCGATCTTCGATTTTCAGGACGTCAAAAAAAGCACTGGAATCTCTCCCCCCAAAAAAAAGATGCTCTTTTCTACACTACAACGTGTAAATCATCAATCTTTCATCGGTGAAATGCCGCACGGGCCAAAACAACCCCAGAATCCACTTTAAGTGGGTGGAAAATGAAAAAAACGTGCTTCTCCCCCTCAGACGCAAGAAGTGTGGCTGCAAACTATTTACTGTCAATATGGGGAGTTCTAAAGTGGTTTAAAAAGAGTAATCGAAAATGTATGTGTAAAAGGCGGGGCCTCGGTGCACATTGCATGTGCGTGTGCTCAGGATCGACTCTGCGGACGACTGGTGTAAAACCCAACAATCGAGATGGCTGGATAGGACGAAACACACGTTTAATAGATACATAGACTGACCGTGATTACAGCTTTTAAAATTTAAAATACTACGAAGACAATCGTTTAAATATAGTATATATTTTTTAAATTTTAGAATGTTAGTTCAGTAGTGAATTCCGTCCACCATCTATAATCTTTAATGATGTGTTTAAAAAAAACGAAAACAAATTTAAGTCAAAATGTGTTAGCGGGTTGGGTTTTTTTAAAACTTACATCCAAAATCATGTTACCCACCATAAAGGGGCCCTGGTCTTTTTAACAGTTAAAAAAAAGTTTTAAATGTAAAAGAATTTTTTCTGAATTGAACTGATCGGAAAAATTTATGTTCACTAGGGGGGGTTTGGTTACTTTGTAAAAATTAATAAATTTTACCCCCTTGTAGAAAATTTGGGTTTGGGATTTTTTTTAGTTACGGAATGATGAATGTTTTGATATATCAAAAAAAACATATATGTTGTACTTTGTGATGTTTTTTCCATTTTGTAAAATTTTGGCGTGGAAAACCAACAAAAAAATTTCGTTTTTTTGGGTGATTTTTTGTAATTATTGATAAAATTATCTTCAGTATTGCTATAAAAAAATCTCATTTATTCCTTACTTTTTCCTTGCTTTTTGAACCAAAACTATGTGTTGGGTACTTTTTTTCATAATTTTTTTGACTTTTTTTATTTTGGAATATACCTAAAACAAAAGGGGGGGTTTGGACATTCATGGGGCCCCTTACTATGCGGTGAAAGTTGCTGAATCCCAAACATCATTTTTCGTGTTGGGAGATGCATATTTTCTTGTTATCGGCATACCCACAAGATGAATCACCAAAAAGTAATTTCGGGAAATTTATCCTGACTCGAAGGCCCAAAAGTGCGGGGGATATGTTATAATATCAGAACGTTGTGGGTTTTGGTGGTAAAAGTACAAAAATTGGCACAGTTCAGTAAAAAACAAAACAATTGTTTTTAGCTATAGTGCCAACCGGGTTTTTCGTTTTTTTCTAGAAATAGGGCCCAAAAACCCGGATGGCCGCCCCCCGCTGGTTGTAAAATTTTTGAAATGCATTATCTTTGCCAAATAATTGACATAAAAAAGTTGTATAAGGTGTCTACACCTATTTTTCATCCCCTAGAAACTGTTTAAAACTCAGATTGAACAAAAACATCCCCATTTTAGTATAAGGGGAACATGACTGACAAAAGTCCCGATTTTAGCAGCATAATAAATTCGGACCTATAAATTCAGAATGCGTTTTGATGAACACCCCCACGTTCCCTTCATTAAGAGCTCATTAAGAGCAAAAATAAAATCAATAAAACTACAAATTACATTTATAAAAACCAAAAACATTTTAAAAAATTTATCGCCGGGGGAAAACTTTAAATAACTTTTATAAGTTTTAAAAACAATATTTTTCAACACAAACATTCATTAAAAAATGTTGCCCAAAAACCAAACAAAAATACTTTTGATTGAAAACAAATTTAAGCAATGTTTTACAACACATTGTCAAAAAAATTTGGCTTAAAAACCAAAAATAACTACACTAACAAAATTTAAACACATGTTGTGATGATAAATAATAACAATACAATTAATAAAATAGCACCATATTTTTGATACTGTACAGTTTAAAACACATTCTGTTATAAATAGCAATATTTTTCGATTGGAAAAAAAAGCTTTTTGCACAATATAAAACCTCCCCATAATACCATATCAGTGAGAAAAAATTGTAAATAAAAAAGTCAATAAAATGTAAAATAAAATGTCAAATCAGACTTTAAAACAACCCTAAAAGTATTTGTTTCATTTAGCGCCATGGTGACGTCGTTGCTCTGACGGAGGTCCTCAACCCTCCGTTCATTCCCTTTTTTTCCAGTTTTTCCCCTACAACGGCACAGTGATGACATTGTACACTTCAAACTCTTTTAGCATTTGCATGTCCCACGCATCCTTTTTGGGACCACTTTTTAGTAGTTCTGAGGAGGCTGCAGCTTTTGGCAGCACTGTCCAACTAGGGTCCCATTTGAGGTCTGACTTCTTTTTCCCCCCCAGGAACTTTGGGGATGGAACATCTGGTGACCGCACGTGCATTGTCCCCTACAAATCCAGCCCCGGTTCCGCCGTTTGGTGGTTTTTAAAGGGGAGCTCCCGTTTTGGTGGAATTTCATCTATTGGTTGCCTTTTGTGTGAAAATGACTTTTTAGTGAATCACCGACTTCTGAGGACGTTTTATCATACAACAGGGTCACAAAACCCAAATGAGCGAATACGGTGTAATTTCTGGAAGTCTTTCACAAAAGGAACCCGTCTTTTTCCCCTACCGCAAAAGAAGATGTCCCTGTCACATCCGTAAAGGGCGTGAAACATTGGCAGTCTTTGATCGTTTTCCCCTCCCCCTTTTCCCATGCAATTTTTGGGGACAGGAAAAATCTCAGATTCTTTCAAAGCTGAATGTATACCTAAGGCATTCAATCTGCATGAATTGTGCCACGGGGTTCGTGTGTTCCATGTATTTTATACCAGTACCCCATCGAGTTGTGAATGTCAAATGAAATAGGTTGTTTTTTATTTCCCCCGAAATTGTCAAATTTCCGCCCGAATCTTGTAATTGCGCCAACACTACTTTCCTTTATTTTTCTGGGCAATGGAGTCTTCAACGTAACACTTGGCAAAAAATACACTTTCCGTAATAGGTTGGGATCAAGGTAACATGATCTCCCTGGATAACTTACATTTTTTCTTTGGCCACTGGGTTTAAAAATGGTTTTTTCTTATTCATTGAAATGCGTTGAATTTTTATAATGTTTCATTTATAATATTGTCCTCCTATTGGAGTGCTCAGGCTATAACATAAATATATCATCCAAATAACATTTGAATTAGATTAAATAGAATTTATTAGGCGACACAAAAACCACATTTTGGCAGTTATTCCTTTTACAAAAGGGGGCACTTTTGTTAAAAACTGAGTCTTTAATGAGTTTCTATGGGTATGAAAAAACGGGTATAGACCCCTTATACAACTTTATATGTCAATTATTGGCAAAGATATTGCGATTTCAAATTTTCACAACCAGCGGTTGTGGCCATCTGGATTTTTGGCCATATTTCTAGAACAACGAAAAAATCTGGCTTGGCAATATAGCTAAAAACAATTGATATGTTTTCTTGACATGATTTGTGCCAATTTTGGGGCTTTTACCGCCAAACCCACAATCGTTTCACATATCTGCTGCACTATCATGAACTTTAGCGATACCTGTCCAGGGAAAATATATATATATATATATATATATATATATATATATATATTATTATATATATATATATATTTTATAATATATATATATATAAAATATATATATAAAATATATATATATATATATATATATAATATATATATATATATATATATATATATATATATATATTTTATATATATATATATATATTATATATATATATTATATATTTTAAAAATATATAATATATATATATATATATATATATTTGGCGCTTATTTCAGAAAGTTGATAAGCGCCATCAATAAAAAAATAAGAAAATGGCTTCAAAAATTTTTCAATGTTCAAAATGTCATATCTTTTGAACCAAACATTCAAAAAGATGAATTCATCATTTAGTATGCTTGGTTCAAAAGATATGACATTTTGAACATTGAAACATTTTGAAGCTATTTTCTTAATTTTTTTTATTGATGGCGCTTATCGACTTTCTGAAATAAGCGCCTAAATATTTTATATATAATATATTATATATATATATATATATATTTTAAATATATATATTATATATATATATATATATATATATATATATATATATATATATATATATATATATATATATATATTTATATATATATATATATATATATATACCACACACACACACAACCCTCGTTTTCCCGGACTATTAGGGGGAGCACGGGTCCGGGAACCGCAAACGTCCGGGAATCGCAACAGTCCGAGGGCATTACCCCCCCCCGGACGTTTATCATACTCTGTATTTACTGTCCGGCAACCGCCATATCAACTACCCCGCCGCGGACATTTACGTCACTTTGTGTTGTTTTTAGGGATGCGAGGATCCCTTGGGAACACTATGACCCTGGTTGATGTCCTATGATGCTACCCACAGGCGCTGTAGTTGATCTGTTTTCCTCAGGAAGGCACGGGTGAGGCGAATGACAGAGTGTTGCCGTGGGGGTGGACGCCAGCCGCCCCCAAAAGCAGGGGGGGCAGGTCACAGGTGGCGTCATTCAGGTGAGGAGTTTGAGAGCGTAGCACTACACAAGGGAGGGGAAAGCGCGGACACTGCAGCAGAAAGTGTTCAATAGTCTCAGAACGTTCCTGCACCAGGGGCAGTGAGTGACAATGAGACGCTCAGACCGCCGGACAAATTTGTCGATTTACGGACTGGATCAGGCATTTTTCCGGGACTCTGATATATCCCCGGACCTCGTGATTTTGACCGGCAAATCTGATATCCGGGAAAACGAAAAGTTGTGTGTGTGTGTATATATTAAAATTTTATATATATATAATATATATATATATATTATATATATTATATATATATATATATATATATATATATATAAAAAAACACGTAAGTTTATCGATTGACCTAATTAAGGAAGCAGGCGATCTTCTACTAAAAACTTTCGCAGTATTTACCAAATGCCTCACACCTGCTTCGTACCAATACTTGGACAATGCTATACTAATACTAATTCACAAGAAAGGAGACATCAAAGACCTAAAAACTATCGTCCAATAACTCTACTGTTTGTAGTATACAAGTTTTTACAAAAGTGCTCACTGATAGGACCCCGCTGTGGGGAGTCACCTTGTGTGGTGGCGGGGGTTGAAGCGTGGTGCGGCGCCACCTACTCTGGCGGGCCCGCCTGCCCTTGTTGGGTTCGGTGGCCGTCGGCCTCGTGGACCAAGCGCTCCCCCTTCGTCACTGGGGGGTGGAGCCTCCCGGTGATGTCGCCTTTATGCTTCCTCCCCCTTTCTCTCCTTTCTTAGGGCGATTCTGGCCCGGTGAGACCCTTCCTTCGCTCAGCTTTTTTCCTTTTTATACTTCACGCTCCGCCCCCCACGTTTTGCCGTGCGGGGCGTCCCGTAATTCCCCGCGCGCCCTCTACTGGGATGGTCCACCGGGGGGGGTTTATTCCCTTCGGTGGGCCACGCTTCTTTGGTAGGGGGGTTGGGGGTAAGCGGAGGTTCAGTGGGGCCCCCCGCGGGATAAATGGGCTGGTCTGCTTTGGCTAGGGCCAAAGAGGAGGTTGCCTGTGGGCCCCCGCATCGGCCCCGCGGCTGCCACCAACACTAGGCAACAAAGCGTATATTCCCCGCTCCCCCTGGAGCTGTTGGGTGAGGTCCTTCCCCAACAGCAGCTTCCCTTGTTGGGTTTCGGGGTGGGTGGGGGGGGCAAAGTGAAGAAATTTTTTTTATGAGTAAATCATTAATTTTTCCCGCCTGCATCTCCCCCTGACGTCCCTTGTCCTCGCATCTCCCGGGATATCCACTTGCCACTTGGCCCCTTTCCAGGCCCCCGACTGGACGAAGGGGGGCAGCCGCCCCTTCCCCTCCCAGCTCCCTTTTCTGGCGGCCCCCCGCATAAGGGCCAGCCATTTTGAGAGACGAACCTGGCCCTGGGGGCATTTCTACGTTGGACACCTTGCTTCTGCCCTCGTGCCCCAGGCCTTGACTTACAGGGGAAAGCAATATCTTAAAGGCTTATGGTGGGGTTTCCCGCATCGACTTTTTATGATACAATGGAAAAAACAAATAGGTTACAAAAATTTTTGCTGCAGCAGATGATCTTCCTCTGCTTAGGGGAAAGGCACAAAGATGGAAATTGGGCGAAAAATTACAGAGCCGAACTCTTCGCTCTGAAAAATGTTGGAGAGGGCCCTGTGACTACATCCCCAACATTTGCGGAACTACAACATCATCCACCTGTCCACCACACCCCCCTCCCCCTTCTTGGTACGTGGCTTATTATAAAAAAATGGTGGCATCTTTTTCCTTACCGCGGGGTTTTTAAGGAAAAAAAATTGGAATGACCCCGGAAGGCCACCTGAAAAGGTATGGCGGGGGGTTTAATCGACCCAAGGCCCTTATCAGGCTCGGATGCTTTCCACATCCCATCCCCGAAGACAGCATTTCAAAAACCTAAAACCCTCATCCAAATTCAAACCCAGAAAAGGCGTAGCCCTAAAAACTACGCCTTTTTTGATTTTGGGGCAAAAATACTAAACATGTCCGGGAAAAAAAGTTAAACGGGTCTAAAAGGGTCAGAGGAAGAAAAAACATGTCATTAAAACTTTCTATGGTCAAGTCCCCCCATTCCATCAGGATCGGCCCCCAGTCTCAAAAAGAAAACCCTTTTTTTACGACCGCCCTATGCATCAGAGTCAAGTTTTGGGGCACGGCAAAAATTTTTTAAATCCCCCCTCGCTGGGGTAAAGCTCGGCTTGGGGCCCCCATGCCACAGCTGCTGTACGTCAACTCCCACTGCTTCCATGCCGTTTTTGATCACCCACCGAGTTCCCCGACGTGGGGGACTTACAAATTGGAAGAAGACATCCTTTTTTTTGGCCCAAACTCCCAATTTATCAGTCTTGGGACGCCAGAAGAGAATTTCCCACAAAAAGCAGGGGGGGGGAAACGGGACCTACGCATCCGCGATGGCTGCTGCTTTTCACCTAAGATCCTAATACCTGCTGCTTTTCCACCACCACATTCTCTTCTACTTAACCCTTCCATCAAAGAAAATAAGTTCTCGCTATTGCCCCTGCGACTCGGGGGGGTCTGCTGACCTTCTCATAAGAGCCCCCAACCACCTCTCGTGTGTGCATGCCGCAGGGGGAAATATGAAAATAGTGCCCCTCCCTACGGGGCTCCAGAATCCATCCTAATGGATCTCAGAAGCGGACTCGCGTTCCAATGAGTCCTTGAGTCAGCCCGGGCAAAAATCTCAATTGCGAGCAGAAGGGGATGGACGTGCGTAAAGATACACCTACTGATGGGTGTGGGATACTGCCGTGACTCCTAAATCCCTGCCCCTGTTACCAACCCCGAAAGGGCTAGCGACACAGCTTACATCACACTGATGGCAAGGTGTCATAAAACCTTGGCACACAAGCATTGTTTAGCCATGTGAAAAGAAATCTTCGACCTTCGTCGGACTATCAAAAATAGAATGGAAATCATGTCAGTAAACTAGGGTATCTACTACTGCCGCGGGTCCTCGAGAAACCCCCGATTTACCGCCGGAGTACGCAAGCCCCAACCGACTTTGGGAATGACAAAAAGTGTTTACCATTTCACAAAACGAAAAAAGATGCTGGCTTTCAAATCGCAGCGTCTACAACCCGAAAGGGCTTCTGCTCAACTTCACGCACGAATAAATTTTCAATCCTCCAAGGGAAATATTCGGGTTTCGTGAAATTTGGGGAGGAAGAGTTTCCTCATAAAACGGTTGGCCCAGAAAATTATTATTTCAAGAAAAATGATAGGGCAGGAAGGGTGCCCTGTGCCCGATAGGTGTTTACCTTCCACACACCACCTCCAGAGGTGGTGGTTTTAAGTGGTGGTTGTGGCCTTTACCATCGTCGGGAGCCCCCTTTTAACTGTCATCCGCGCAATCCCCCTTGCAGGCGTAGCAGGTGTACCATCTCCCAAAAAGCCCTACACTGTTGCTCAATATATTACCTAAAAATGACACTACCTTTCCCCAGATCTCGAGGATCTTATCCGCCAGTTCCCCGTCCTTTTTTTTCTCCGGAGACATGAATGGGCGGCTTTTTTGGGGGGGAGATTCCCCAAAATCGTCGCGGTGATTCTCTCGTAACTCTTATAATGGAAAACAACTTAAATATATTAACAGGGAAAACCCAACCTTTCCATTCGCAGACGGGAACTTGACTGATGACCTATCACTCTGCAGTCCCAGGTCCCCCCTCGACTTCTCAGGGGAGGTGGCCCGATTCTCTTGGGGAAGTGACCATTACCCATACACTTAAAGCAGTGTCCTCGCCCCCTTCCCGATGTCTCCCAAAAAATGGTGCCTCTCTCGTGCGACTGGGAGGGCTTTCAAAAGGCTTGTTTTTTTGAACTCATATAATGACTTTCCAAAATAATGGGCCGTAGTTTTCTTTGTTCCAAATCCATTTTGCACCCTCGGAGCATCCCCCGCACATGGGGATTTTTCCCCCTTTGCCGACCGTTCCGTGGTGGACTCAGGACTGTACGGCACGGGGGTCCTCCCGCCATGCTGAGACCAATAATCTCGGGGGCCATTTTCGTAAACCTAAAATATTTTCACAGGTAAAAGAGTAGTACCGAGGGGGTTATGAAAGGTCTCGTATCCTCTTGGGGGGCTTATATAATCGATCTGGGGCATCTACCCCCGGTGCCCAAGGGTTTTGGGAAAAGAGTGAGGAAAATGAAGGGGAATTTTACCCCACCCTCCCCTCCAGTTCTATCTTAATGGAGACCCTTTTTGGCAGATCCCTTGACTGTAGCAGAGGAATTTGCTTCCCATTTTGTTCGTAGCGCAACAGACCTTTCTCTCCAATGCTAGGGGGCGACTGCGACAAGAACAAGAGGCATAGATTTTTTCATCGAGGCGGGGGGAATCTTACAATGTTCTTTTTACACCTCGTGAGCTATGTCAACCTGAGGTTTGCGCTGACACTTTCCCCAGGCCAAGATGATATACCCTATGCGTGCTCTGTCATCTAAGAGATAGGGTCTAGATTTTTTTTAGCATCTATAATGGATCTGGATTGAAAAAACCTTCCCAATAGCTGGGGTGGGGGGGTGTCCCGATCCCTAACCTGGGAAGGACACTCCCTACCCACGAATTTCCGGCCCTTCCCTAACTTCATGTGTGTGTAAGTTATTCGAAAAAAAAGGGAAATAGTGACTTTTATGGTTTTTTTTAACGGGAAAAAAATTTTCTCCCGTTCTCAAATGTGGATTCCGTAAGATCCCTTACTACGGAAACGCTTATTTCCTTAGAGTCATCTATATGCGGGGGATTCGCCTCTCGACAAAAACCCTGTGACCATTATTTCAACCTTGAAAAGGCTTTCGACACGGCTTGGAGCACGGGAATGCAATCTCTGTATGAGTTTTGGGCTAAAGGCGTTTGCCTGTGTTTTTTCCCCGGTTTTTCCCAGCCAACCGGGTTCTTAAATTCGAGTTTGGGAAATACGTCTTTTTAACACCCCTTCCCAGGTGGCATCCCCCCAAAGGGGCGTTTGATGTAGCTCTGTTTGCGTGGCCGTCAAGGTTTGTTGATGTACTGCCAGAGGGGATTGTCAAATTAACGGGATTATTTACAATCTCTTTTGCTGCTTCCAGGATGTCGGTTTGCAAGAGAAACTTAAAACCTGCTATTGATAAAGTTTGTGAATGGACGACAATCGTGGTTTTTCCCGGGTTTTCTCCAGCGAAGACTGTAGCGGGGTTTATTTTTTTCAGAACCCGTGGGGTTTCCCGACCCCAACTGTTCTTTTCGATAAAGATTACCTGTAAGAAGAACCCGGTTTTTAGGGCCATTTTTGACAATAGATGACTTGGGTACCTCACCTTCGTCTCTCAAACTGCTGTCTCCGGCCATGGATTACTGAAATCCCTCGCACACCAGCTGGGGGGCTGATCGCGCTACACCCTCTACTTCCCGCTCACTTATCCTTCGAAGCTTGGAAAATTGGGGTGAATGTATTCCCCTGCCACACCCCCTCGAAATGCAGATGCTGGATTCGGTACATATGTGGTGCCCTCTGGCACCGGGGGGTTCGGTAAACTCCCATCCCCCCAAGTCTATTGGTGGGCGGTGTCCTCCCATTAGACTTTAGCCAGTCCCTCCCGTTAAGGTTGGTATCGCCCCCAACGCCTCCCGACTCAATACTTTCCCTGCGGTCTTTGATTCAGGATCCAACTTTACCATGGGCGAAGAAAACTTCCAAAGCCCCTGGGGGCGATTGAAAAGCTATTATGGAGAGCTATTTTCCCTTCCCCGCTTTACGGATTCCCCCATAGGCTCGAGAGTCGGTCCATGGGTTCTCCCAGAAGTGCCTTTTGCAAAAACCTTTCCCCTCTCAAAAGGGTCCCTTTACCTCCCCCAGGCTGAGCGTGCCCAGTTTTAGACCCTTTTTCACACATCAGAGTTCGGTCCCTTCTTTACGACGGTTCCAATCGACAAGGATTTGGGTACGGTGTGTATTCCTCGTTTTAAAAAAGGCGTCAGCCTTCCAAGTGTTTTATCTGTTTTTACGGCGAAATAAGTGCTATTTTTTTATCTCGCAGATTATTTTACCCTTTCCCGGGTGTTTCTTTTACAAATTTTTTGTGATTCTTTAGGCTCCTCAATCAATATGTAATTTTTAAAATCCCCCATCCGCTGGTCAATGCCATCCGGAAGCTTTATCTGCTCAAGAGGGGAGGCCGACGGTCAGCTTTTGTTGGGGACCGGCACATTAGGTTTTGCCGGTAAAGAGGGGGTGATCCTTGGCAAAAAACTGCAGCTAAAAAACCAGCTTATCACATTTTGCGTGCCGGTACGGACCGCGTCGGCAATCCCCAGATCATTTTACCATTTTGGGAGGAACGTTGGATTACTTAGGGCAAAAAAAAACTGGGCACCATCCGCCAAAATATCGAGGGCTGGAGCTACTGCGGTCTCTCCCGGAGATGGGAGCTGTCTTGGCACGGTTGCGTATTGGGCACACTTATATATCATGGGTTCCTCTGGAGGGGGGGGACCCTCCTTACGGGGGATTGTTTGGTCCCCTTAAAGTGCGGGACTTGCTGGTCGAGTGTCCCGTCTTGGGGGCCTACGTGTGCAATTTTTTTCCCGGGGTGGGGGTCGGACGGTGCTTACCGTCTCTCCCTGGCTTGGGAGAGAGGTGTTTTTCTCCGGGACATGAAGTCCATACCTTTATTTTAAAGGCTGGCCCTTTCCCCAAAAAGTTTTTGAGTTTTTTTAAATTTAACTTATTTTGTTTTTAATGTATCTTATTCTTTTATTATTTCGTTTTTTTAAATTTTTTATTCTATCTTAAAATTTTTTTTTTTTTAGTTTTACTTTAATGTTCTTATGTAAGCGCCGTCAATAACCCCCCAGTTGCGGCGCCTTAAAAATATAATCAAACAACAATCATTTTAGGTTAGTGCAACGCTGGATCAAAACCCGCCAGAGAACAAGCAGGATTCCCGGGGGGTTATTCAACCTGACCACATCATGTTTTTTTAATCAAGTAGTTAAAAATATACATAAAACCTAAGCCCCCTATGCAGGTTTCATTGGCTAGAAAAACCTTTGCTCTTCACGTTATGAAAAAATCAGGAGACAGGGGTAGAATAAATATAGTGAAGGGATTAGAAGACACTATAAGGAAAAAAATGCCACTATAAACACATAATTTTCCATGAAAAATACCAATACAGAAAAGGGCCAACAGGCAAACACTATCTCTATCAAACTGTTCAGGGTGGTTTTAGAGGAAGTTTTTAAGACTTGAAAGGGGAAGAGGCGGGAAATTTCAGTAAAATGGAGAAATATTTTAAGATTTTAGATTTGCTGATATACTTTTGACTAATGAGCGAATCGACGGATGCTACAGCAAAATTTTTTTGCAGTTGCCAGAGAAAGCCAAAAAGTGAGTTTAAAGTAAATATGAAGAAATAAAGTTTTTTCATAATTACATACTAGCCCTAAATTAAAATAGATGATAAAGAAATATAGTTGTATGGGAAAGGGAATACATTTGCTTAGGGCAAAAATTTTGGCCCAAAAAGTTCAGATTATGTCAAAAAATCAAAAGAAAATAGGGTTGGGATGGAGTGCTTTGGTATAAAAACACAATGTTATGAAAGTAGTTTTCCGCTACCCTAAAGAGAAAGGTATAAATAAGTGCTTTCTCCCAGTACTAGCATATGGTCTAAACGTGGAGTCTTACGAAAGTCCGGAACGAAAATTTAAAAGTCCCCAAAAGGGGGAAAAATGAAGAGAATGATGCTTGGCATACATGTAAAATAGGAAGAGAGCATTTGGATTAGGGGCAACCAAGTTGAAAAATCCTAAGCCCCAATTTAAAAAAAAAAATTTAGGGGCAGGAAACGTCATGCAACGAAAAAAAAATAGATGGCTTTTTAGAGTAACGAAATGGCAACCCAGAGGGGGCAAAAGAAGTCAGGGGGAACAGAGAACTAAAAGAGATGAAAGGAAGTTTTGCGGAGTAACCTGGAAAAGCAGGCAGCTGATAGAGAGATGGAGAAGGTTGGGGAGGCCTTTGTCCTGCGTGGGCTCATAGAGGCTGAGATAAGTGATGACGATGAATATATATATATGTCTGTCTGTTTCTGTCTGTCTGTCTGTCTGTCTTTCTGTTGTGTCTGCTGTCTGTCTGTCTTCTGTCTTCTGTCTGTTGTTTCTGTTTCTGTTGTTGTCTGTCTGTCTGTCGCTGTCTGTCTTCTGTCTGTCGTCTGTCTGTCTGTCTGTTGCTTCTGTCGTGGTCGGTCGGGGTCGGTCGGCGTCGGCGGTCGGGCGGTGGTCGTCGGCGGTCGGTCGGGCGGTCGGCGGCGGTCGGTCGGTCGGTCGGTCGGGCGGGCGGTCGGTCGGTCGGGCGGTCGGTCGGTCGGTCGGGCGGTCGGTCGGGTCGGTCGGCGGTCGGTCGGCGGCGGGTTTTCTGTCTTCTGTCTGTTGTCTGTCTGTTGGGCTGTCTGTCTGTCTGCTGCTTCTGTCTGCTGTCTTCTGTCGTCTGTCTGTCTGTCTGTCCCTGTTGTCTGTCCTGTCGTCTGTGTCTGTCTGTCTGTCTGTCTTGTCTGTCTGTCCCGTCCCTTCCGTCTGTCTGTCTGTCGTCTGTCTGTCTGTTGTTTTTCCGTCTTCTGTCTGTCTTCTGTCTGTCTGTCTGTCTGTCTGTCTGTCTGTCTGTTTCCTTCTGCCTGTCTCCCCTCCTGTTGTCTCTGTTGTCTCTGTTTGTCTGCTTCTGTCCTGTCCCGTCTGTCTGTCTGTCTGTCTGTCCCCGTCTGTCCCGTCCCGTTTTCTCCTCTCTCTCTCCCTCTCTCTTATATATATATATATATTATATATATTATAATATGATTTTACATACGGGTGTAAAACGGTTTTTTTGCAAATATCGATACAATGGAAAACTGTAATTTTAAAAAGAAAAATATTCTATACCCATATGCTTTTTTAAGTTCCTTAACGTGAGTGAAGTGAACAAAATTACGCGGCCATAATTTCCAAGGGGGAGGCGACGTAGGGGGTATGCAGTGTGTACTCGCGGTTGCCCCCGGGAAATTTTTAATGGTTTAATCAAATGTTTACTAGTAATGGAGCCCTTAATTTCTTATAACGACACAATTGGATTTTGGCAAGAATTAACCAGATTTCATCTTTTATCCCCTTCCTGGTAAAAATAGGAAAATCTCTTTTTGTTTCTATTTTCCCCCTGTCTAGATTAAAGTTTTCAAAAGAGGAGCAAAAAGTCACCTCCCGAAATAAATTGGCCCACCCCTCCTTTTTTTATTTTTTTCTATCTCCTTTATAGGAACTGGGAAAAAACGGGCTTTTGTTTACTGTTTTGTTTTGCCCCTGGCCCCGTCCTTGTAGTAAAGAAAAAAAAAATTTTACATAATGTGCATTAGTCTTCTATAATTTTTTTGATATGTATGCGCGGTGTTGCATCCTGACAGGCATCGCAACGGGCCCATCCAGCGTTTCTAGCGTTTATCTTGTTCTTAATATTTAAATTTTTTTTGGGGGATTCTTCATAGGCCCGGCCCTTTGAGCCCGGGCTCCGTAGAAAAAAAAATCAAAAAAGATAAAAAAAAAACAAATCTACATAAACAAACCATCCCTAGTGTCTATTTCGCTACACCACTTCTTTCCAAAAAAACTCTCAATTGACCCAACCCCGTTTCCCCAAACCTTGTCCCCCCACCAAAAAGTGAAATTTAAAAACCAGGGGGGGAACTCGGGGTGGAGAGCGGACACGACGCTTTTTTTGCATGCGTGTTGAAGCTTCACTCTGTGAACTTCCAGAAATATAATCACTGCCGAGACAACAGATGTTTTGGTCCTGTTTTGGCCGTTTCGAAATGCAATATCTGCAGAAAAAAATTGGATGAAGAAATCACGAAAATTTGCACAAATCAAAAACCAAGTATGTTGCAAGACCCAGTATAAACCTCTACAGATCATTTCCGAGAACGACTATTACAGTTTCACGCGCTTCACTTAATCGGGACACAACCAACAGTTCTCCAGTATAGGCAAAAACCTGCATGGAGTTGTTTTGCGCAGGACGACAATGCTATGGTTGCTAAAAACCTAGGAGCCTGCGCCTCTAGTAGTCCTGACGTAGCAAATAATGCGAATCTTTTGTATGAAGCTCGAAACAAACCGACATGTACAACTAGCACCATCCAGTCCCTCGATCGTTCGATGTTCAGGACGTCCAAGAAAGCACTGGAATCTCTGCCCCCAACAAAAGATTTCTCTTCTTCTACACTACAACGTGTGAATCATCAATCTTTCATCTGGTGCAATGCCGCACTGGCTTCAAGTCAACCTCCAGAATCCACTTCTTAAAGTGGTTTGGGAAGAATGAAACAACATGCTTCTCCCCATCCATCATGACGCAGAAGCTTGTGGCTGCAAACTATTGTGCAAACTGTCAATATGTGGATGTTCATAAGTGGCTATAAAGCAGTAAATCGACATGTATGTGACAAAGGCTGTCCCGGTGCACAGTTTCATGTGCTTGTGCTCCATGGACAGACCTGCGGACGAACGGTGTAAAATCCCAACAATCGAGATGCCTGATGAGGACGACAACACTACGTTTACATAGATGACATAGACTGACCGTGATATACAGCTTTTCAAATTTACGAATACTACGAAAGAACATCGTTTGAAGAATACATGTATATCTTCTGTTGATTTAGAGTGTGTATTGTTCTGTATGTAATTCCCGTCCACCATCTATAATCTTTAATGATGTGTTTTAAAAACAAAAACGTAAAACTAATTTAAAGTCATAATGTGTGTAACAGTAGGTTATTTTAACATTACATCAAATACATGTTCACCACCTATCAAGGGCCTGGTCATTAACATGTTTACTAAAATTTTTTTAAATGTAAAAGGATTTTTTCTAAAAGAATTGAACGTGATCGCAAAATTATGATTCACTAGGGTGGGTTGTTATCTTTGTAATAATTAATCAATGTTATCCACCATTGTATGAACGTGGTTATATTATTGAGTTACAGGAATGATGAGGATGATTTTGATATATCAAAATAACATAATATGTTGTATCTTTGTGATGTTATTTCCATTTCTGTACATTTTTGTGCGTGGAAACCAACAAACCAATTTCGTATGTTTTTGGTGCTTTTTGTAATTTACTGATAAATTATCTTCAGTATTGCTATAAATAAAATGCATCATTATTCTTACATTATTCCTTTGCTTTTGACACAATAACTATGTGATTGGGTACCTTATTCATAAGTTTATTTGACATTTTTGTATTTTGGAATATACCTAGACAGACAGTAGGGGTTGGACATTCACACTCGGGTCCCACTTACTATGCGGTGGCAAGTTGCTGAGATGCAACACATTTTTTCGTGTTCGGGAGATGCATAAGCTTTCATTGGTATATGCTGGCATAAACCCTACTAAGATGAATCCCAAAAGTCTTCATGGAAATTTCATCCTGACTACCAAGGTCAAAGTGCGGAGGATTGTGTATATATCAAACGATTGTGGGTTTGGTGGTAAAGTCAAAATTGGCACAGTCATGCTAAGACATAACAATTGTTTAGCTATCGTAGCCAGCCAGGTTTTTTTCGTTTTTCTAGAAATATGGGGCAAAAGTCCTATATGGCCCGAAAGCCCACCGCTGGTTGTGAAATTTGAAATCGCTTATCTTTGCCAATAATTGACCTAGAAAGTTAGTATAAGGTGTCTAACACCTATGTTTCATACCCATAGAACTGATTAAATACTCAATTGAACATAACATGCTCCAGTGTTTAGTAAAGTGGAACATGACTGACAAAAGTGCCGATTTTATGCAGGCGCTATCATTCGGACCTAATTATTCAGAATGTCTTTTGATGATACCCCCCACGTTCCCTTCATTAAGAGTTTCATTAAGAAGCAAAATAAAATCAAGTCAAACTCACAATTACATTTATAATAACCATAAAACATTTCAAAATTTTCGCCTGGGAAACTTTCAATAACTTTTATCAACTTCACAACAATTCGTTTTCAACACAATACATTCATTAAGAAATGTTGACCATAAACCATCCACAATAATACTTTTTTGATTGAAAACAATTAAGCACTGTTTGTACAACACATTGTAACAACAAAATTATGGCTTACAACCAACATACCTACACATAAACAACTATAATCACATGTTGTGATGAATAAGTAATAACAAATACAATGTAATAACATAGCCCACCATATTGTTGATACATGATCAGTTTGAAAACACAATTTTGTATATAAGTAGCAATATTGTTCGATTGGAAATAAACGCTTGATTGTCCATATATAATACCATCCCCCACCCCAAAATTCATACCTATCACGTGAGAAATTTGTAATAAAATGTCAATAAAATAGTATAAATAAAATGTCAAGCAGACTTTAAAACAATCACTAAAAGGTATTTGTTTTCATTTTTAGCGCACATGGTGACAGTCGTTGCTCTGACTGGAGGTCCTCACCAGCTCGTTCATTTCCATTTTTGTTCCAGTTTCCGCTACATACACAACCGGCCACAGTGATGTACATTGTCACTTCAATGCTGCTTTTAAACGCCTTTGCAGTGTCCGACGCATCTTTTTGGCACCACAATTTCACTAGTTTCTGAGCAAGAGCTGCAGCTTCTGGCAGCACTGTCCAACTAGGCCTCCATTTGAGCGTCTGACTATCTTCTCACCCCCAGGAACTGGCGATGGAACATTGGTGACCGCCACTGCATCTGTCCCTCCATACATCCAGCCTGGTGTCCTGCACGGTTTGGTGTGTTCGACCAGGGCAGCTCCAGTGGTTGAATTGCATCTATTGTCTGCCTTTTGCTGTGAACATGTACTTTTCAGCTAATCTACACCGACTTCTGAGGACGTTTATCAACAACAGGATCACAAACTCAAGTGAGCGAATACAGGTTGAGTTCTGGAAGTGCTTTCCTCCACCAACAGGAACGCCTGTCTTTTTCCCTCTACCAGCAAACGAAGATGTCGGTGTCACATCCCCGTTAAGGCGTGAAACATTTGCAGTGCTCTGGATCGTTCCTCTCCCATTCCTATGCAATTTGGTGAGCAGTAATATATCTCAGATCTTTCAACGCTGAATGCTATAAACCGACTAGATTATCACTTCAATCTGCATGAATTGTGCCACCTGGGCTTCGTGGTGCTCCAGTGTATTTCAATACCAGTACCATCATCGAGTTGTGATATGTCCCTGAAATAGGTTGTTTTTTTCATTTTCCCTGAAATTGTCAAATTGCCGCCCCAGAATCTTGTAAACTGCGCCCAACACTAGCTTTCCTTGATTTTGGCTGGGCATGTCGTACTTCAGACGTAACACTTTGGCAACTAAGAATACACATTGTCCATTAATAGGTTTTGGGATCAATCGTAACACTGATCTCCATGGATAACTTGCATTTCTCTTGCCGAACTGGTTCAAACCTGGTTTTTGCTTATTCATCTGATGCAGTTGACATTTGTATAATGTTTCAATTCCATAATAATTTCCTCCTATTGGAGTGCTCATGGCTATGAACATAAAATATATCATCCAAATAACCATTCGCATTAGATTTACTCAGAATTGTATTAGGCGCTACCAAATCTACACATTTTGGAGTCCATATTCCATTTTCTACTAAGAATTGAGCACTTTATGTTCATCTGATCTTTAATGAGTTTCTATGGGGTATGAAAACATCGTATAACCCTTTTACAACTTTAATGTCAATTTAATTTGGCAAAATTTGCGATTCAAAATTTTCACAACCAGCGGTTGTGGGCCATCTTGATTTTTGGCCATATTTCTATAACATACGAAAAATCCTGGCTTGGCAATATAGCTAAAATCAATTGATAGTTTTGACATGATTTGTGCCAATTTTTGGTGCTTTTAACCGCCAACCCACAATCGTTTCACATATCTGCTGCAGCTATCATGAACTAATAGCGATACCTGTCCAGGGATTATAATATATATATAGATTATATATATATATATATATATATATATTATATTTATTAATTTATATATATATATATATATAATATATAATTTAGGCGCTTATTTCAGAAAGTTGATAAGCGCCATCAATAAAAAACTAAGAAAATGGCTTCAAAACTTATTCAATGTTCAAAATGTCATATCTTTTGAACCAACATTCAAAAAATGATGAAATTCATCTTTAGTATGCTTGGTTCAAAAGATTGACATTTTGAACATTGAAACATTTTGAAGCTATTTTCCTTATTTTTTTTTATTGATGGCGCTTATCGACTTTCTGAAGAACGCCTAAATATATAATATATATATATTATAATATGATATAATATATAGATAGTATATATCTATATATATATTATATATCATATATCATATATATATATAAGATATATATATATATATATAATATATATTTATATATATATATAATATATATACACACACACACACAACCCTCGTTTTTCCTCGGACTATTAGGGGGGAGCACTGGTCCGGAACCCGCAAACGTCGGATCGCAACAGTCCGAGGAATTAACCCACCCCCGACGTTTATCATACTCTAGTATTTACTGTAGCGGCAACGCGCCAGATCAACTACCCCCAGCGGACATTTACTTCACTTTGTTGTTGTTTTTAGGTGATGCGAGGATCCCTTGGGACCCTATGAGCCCTGGTGATGTCCTATGATGCTATCACAGGCGCTGTAGTTGATCTGTCTTCCTCCGAAGGCACAGGTGAGCGAATGACAGAGTGGCGTGAGGGGTGGACGCCAGCCGCCGCCAGCATGGTGGGCAGGTCACAGGTGGCGTCATTCCAGGGTGAGGAGTTGAGAGCGTAGCACTACACAATGGATGGAAGCGCGGAACACTGCAGCAGAAAGTGTTCAATAGTCTCAGAGACGTTTCCTGCACGCAGGGCAGTGAGTGACATGAGACGCTCAGGACCGCCGACACGTTGTCGATTTACGGACTGGATCAGTCATTTTTCCCGACATCTGATTATCCCGACCTCGTGATTTTGACCGGCAAATCTGATATCCGGGAACACGAGAGTTGTGTGTGTTTGGTGTATATATATATATAATATATATATTATATAATGTATATATATATATATTATATATATATATAGATATATATATATTTATATATATATATATATATAATTATCTTATATATATATCTTATATCTAGATATATAAAAACACGTAAGTTATCGATTGACCTAATAGGAAGCAGGCGATCTTCTAGCTAGAAACTTTCGCAGTATTTACCAAATGCCTGCCACCTGCTTCGTACTCAAGTATTGGACAAATGCTAGTACTAATACTAATTCAACAAGAAGGAGACATCAAAGACCTAAAAACTATCGTCCATAACTCTACCTAACTGTTTGTAGTATACAAGTTTTTACAAAGTGATCACTGATAGGACCCCGCTGTGGGGGTCACCTTGTCGTGGTGGCGGGCTTGAAGCCGTGGTCGACGGCGCCACCTACTCTGGCGGCCTGCCTGCCATTGTTGGGTCGGTGGGCCGTCGCCTCGTGGACTAAGCGCTCCCCCCTTCGTCACTAGGGAAGGTGGAGCCTCCCGTTGATTGTCGCCTTTATGCTTCCTCCCCCTTTCTCTTCTCTCCTTCTTTAGGGCGATTCCCTAGGCCCGGTGAGACCCTATCTCTCCGTCCTCACGCTTCTTCTTCCTTTTATCTTCAACGCTCCGCACCCCAACGTGTTTTGACCGTGCGGTGGCGGTCCCGTATATTCCATACCCCGCGCCGCCCCTTCTATCTGGGAGTTGAGTCCACCGCGGGGCGGTTTGTAGTTCCCTTCGGTGGCAACAACTGCTTCTTTGGTAGGGGGGTTTGGGGTAAGACGGGAGGTTCATTGTGGCCACCGCTGGATCAATCGGCTGGTCTGCGTTGGCTAGGGCCAAGAGGAGGGTTTGCCTGGTGGGCACCGCATCGGTCCCGCGGCTGCCACCACACACTAGGCACCTAAGCGTATATCTTCCCCGCTACCCTGAGCTGTTGGGTGAGGTTCCTTCCCCACAAGACAGCTTCCCTTGTTGTGCTTCGGTGGTGGTGTGGGCGTGGCGAAGTGAAGTAATTGTGTTTATGAGTCTAATCAATTAATTTACCCCCGGCCTGCATCTCTCCCTGACGTCCCGCTTGTCCTCGACATCTTCCCATTGATACTCTCCATTGCCACTCTGGCGGCCTTTCCAGGCCCGACGTGCACGAAGCTGGCAGCCGCCCCTTCCTCCTCAGCTCCCTTTCTGGCGGTCCCCGCATCAAGGGACGCAGAACCAGTATTGATAGACGAACCTGGCCCTAGGGGCAATTTCTACGTTATAACACCTTGCTTTCTGTCCTACGTGTCCCAGGCCTGACTTACAGAAGCAATGCATTATATCTTCAAGTGCTTATGTGTGGTTCGCCGCATCCGACTTATTTTTATGATGACAATGACAAACAAATAGTGCTACATAAATTTTGCTGCAGCAGATGATGCTTCTCTGCTTATGAGGAAGGCACAAAGATGGAATTGGAGCGAGACATTTACAAGCCGAACTCATTCGCTCTGTAAATGTTGGAGACGGCCCCTGATGACTACATCCCCAACGCCTTTTGCGGAAACTACAACTCTACTCCACCCTTGTCCACCACAGGCGCCCTACCGCCCTTCTTGTACGTGGCTTATTATAAGAAAGTGGTGCATCTTTTTTTCCTTTACCGCGCGTATTTAGAGAAAGAAATTGGAATGATCCCGGAAGGCCACCTGAAAAGGTATGGCCAGGGTGTTCTAATCCGAGCCCAAAGGACCTTACTCAGGCTCGGATTCTCTCCACATGCCCATCACCGAAGACACATTTTTTCGATACCAGCAAACCTCATCCAAGTTCAAATAACCAGCAAAAGGAGTAGTCTACAACTACGACCTTTTTGAGTTTTGCGGAGGCAGAAATACTAAACATGTGCCTGGAAAAAGTTCAACAGGTCTATAGGTCAGAGGACTCAAAACCTATCATTATAACTTCTTCTATGGATCAAAGTATCGCCCGATTCCATCAGGTCGGCCCCCAGTCTCTAAAAGAAAAGCTTTTATCGACCGCCCTAGTGCAGTGCTATGAGTGCTACAGCCTTTGGGCACGGCAAAAATTTTGTAATCCCCTCCCTCGCTGTGGTCAATGCATCGGCGTTGGGCTCCCATGCCACAGTGACTGTACTTCAACTCCCTACTTCCTTCCACTGCCCGTGTTGATCACCCACCGAGTTCGCCGACAGTGTGGGACTTACAAAGTGGAAGAAGACATCCTTTATTTGGTTTGGCCAACTCCCAATTTTCAGTCTGGGAGCGCCAAAAGAACTTTCCACAGACAAGCAGGCGGGGGAGGAAAGCAGGACCTACGCATCCGCGATGGCTGCTGCTGGCTTCTTCACCTAAGACGCCTAAATCAGCCTGCTGCAGTTCCACACCACATTCTCTCTCACTTAATTCTTCCATCCAAAGAAGACATAGAAGTTCTCGCTATTGACCTGCGACTTCTGTTGAGTCTGCTTGACTCTTTCTATAATGGGCCTCCAACCCCTCTCGTGGTAGTGCTGCCGGCACGGGCCCCCCCCGGGGGGGGGGGGGGGGGGAAATATGACATAAGTACTCCTCCTCTGACGAGCTCCCAGGAATCCCATCCTAATAAGGGCGTCCAGAAGCGACTCGCAGTTCCAATGAGTCCTTAGAGTCAGTCCCGCTAAAATCTAAATTGCTGAGCATAAGGGGGTACGTGCGTAAGATACACCTAACGTATAAGGTGTGAGTACTTGCGTGACTCCTAATATCACTGCCCTTTACAACCCCTGAACGGCTAGCGACAACAGCTCTACACACACTGATGGCGAAGGTGTCATACAACCTAATGGACCACAAGCAGTTGATAGCCCTGCTGATAAGCATTCTTCAAGACCTTCGTCGGGAGCTGATCAGTAAACCTAGAATGTTAAATCATCTGTCAGTAAACATACGGTTATCTACTACTGCCGGGTCCTCGTATAGAACCCCGATTTCACTCGCCGGATGTACGCAAGCGCCACGACATTTGGGAATGTACAGAAAAGTAGTTTACCATCTTCTACACACAGAAAAAGATGCTGGCTTTCAAATAGCTCAGCGTCTACAAGGCCGTAAGGCTTTCTGCTCAACTTTCTGCCATCAACTTCCGCACGAAATAACATCTTCAATCCTCCAATGAATATGTCGTGGTTTACGTGCAAATTGGGAGGAAGTAGTTTCTCCTCTCAACGAGTTGGACCGCAGAAATTACTATTTACAAAACAATGATAGGGCAGGGGAAGGTGTCCTGTGCCGATAGGTTTTATACCGCCCACACCACCTCCAGCAGGTGGTGGCCTTTAGTGGTGTTGTGGCCTTATACCATCTCGGTATGTCCCCTAACTGTCATCCGCTGCAATCCACACCCTTGCATGCTGTAGCAGGTCGTATCCTCCATCTGCACAAGCCCTACACTGTCTGCTCAATATATCTACCTCCAAATGACGACATACCTTTCCACATCTCGAGGATCTTATCCGCCAGCTTCCCCTCCCATTTTTTCTCCTTGGAGACATGAATGGGCGGGGCTTTTCTGTGGGGAGTTTCCACCAGAAATCGTCGCGTGATTCTCTCGTACCTCTTATAGATGGCAACACTTAAGATATTAAACACGGGGAGAACCAACACTTTCCATTCGCAGACGGGAACATTGACTCGCTATTGACCTTCACTCTGCAGTTCCACAGGTCGCCTGCGACTTCTTCATGGAGGTGGCCCGATTCTCTTCGTGAATTGACCATTATCCCATACTACTTAAAGCAGTGTCCCTCGCCCCCTTCCCGATGTCTCCCAAAATGGTGCCGCTCTCGTGCAAGACGGGAGGGCTTTAAAGGGCTTGTGTTTTTGAACATCAATAGATGACTTTCAACAATAGATGAGGCCGTAGATTACTTTGTGTCTCGAATTCCATTTTTGCAGCCTCGCTGAGCATCCCCCCGCAAATCTGTATCTTTCTCTCGCCGACCTGTTCCTTGGGGACTCAGGACTGTACGGCAGCGAGGAGTCCACTGGGAAATCCCGCCATGCTGAGAACGCAATACATCTCGTGGCCAACTTCGAGTAGACCTAAAAATATCTTTTCAAACAGGTCAAGACTAGATACCGACGGTTATGAAAGAGTCTCGTCACTCCTCTTGGAGGGCTTATATAAAGTACGATCTGTGCATCTACCCCGTGTCCAAGGTTTGGCAAAGAGTGAGGAAAATTAAGGGGAAGTTTATCCCATCCTCCACTCCAGTTCTATCGGATTAATGGAGCCCTGTGCAGATCCTTGACTGTAGCAGAGGAATTTGCTTCCCATTTTGTGTCAGTAGCGCAGACAGACCTTGCGTTCTCCAAGTGCTAGGGACAGCTGCGCAAGACAGGGGGAAAGGGGGAGGCATAGATTTTTCATCCAGAGGCGGGGAGCTTACAATGTTCTTTTACACCTCGTGAGCTATGTCAAGCCATGAGGTTTGCGCTGACACGTCCCAGGCAAGAGGATTCCCATATGCGATGCTCTGTCATCTAGAGAATGAGGCTCTAGATTTCTTGTTTGACATCTATAATAGGATCTTGTTGAAAGGAACCTTCCCAAGTATCTGGGGTGTGGCGGTGGTGATCCCGATCCCTAAGCCCTGGAAGACTCACTCACTACCGACAATTTACCGGCCCAGATCCCTAACTTCCATTTGTGTGTAAGTATTCCGAAAAAATGGAAATAAGTCGACTTTATGTTTTTTGGAACGGGAAAACATTTTCTCCCGTTCTCCAGTGTGGATTCCGTAAGCATCACTCTACTAACGGAAGCGACTTATTTCCTTAGAGTATCTATTATGCGTGGGCATTCGCCTCTCGACAACAACGCATGTTGGGGGGGAAAACCCATATATTTCAACCTAAAGCTTAACGACACGGCTTGGAGACACGGTAATATTGCATCTCTGTATGTTCGGGCTAAGAAGGCGTTTGCCTGTGTTCCTCCAGAGTTTCCTAGCCAACCGGGTTCTTTTTTTAAGTTCGATTGGCAACATCTGTCTTGTTGAACACCCGCTTCCCAGTGGCATCCCCCAAGGTAGCGTCTTGGATGTAGCTCTGTTCGCTGTGGCCGTCAATGGTATTGTTTTGATGTACTGCAGAGGGGATGTGTCAGTACATTATACTTGGATTATTATCAATCTCTTTTGCTGCTTCCAGGATTGTCGGTTGCAGAGAGAAGACTTCAACTTGCATTGATAAAGTTTGTGAATGGACGACGAATCGTGTTTCCGTGTTATCTCCAGCGAAGACTGTAGCGGTTCATTGTTTGCAGAACCCGTGGGATTCTCCCGCCCCAGACCTGTATCTTTACGTAAGAGATTACCATGTAGGAAGAGACCCTGTGTTTTAGGACTCATTTTTGACAATAGACTGACTTGGGTACCTCACCTTCGTGCTCTCATAACTGCGGTCTCCGGCCCATGGATCTACTGAAGTCCTCTCGCACAACCAGCTGGTGGCTGATCGCGCTTACACTCTCTATCTTCACCGCTCACTTATCCTTTCGAAGCTTGAATATGGATTGAAGTTACTTCCTCTGCCACACCCCACTCGACTGCAGATGCTGGATTCGTGTACATCATGCTGGTGTCCGTCTGCAACCCGGGGCGTTAGGTCCTCTCCATCCCAGTCTATTGGTGGATGCTGGTTTCCTCCCCTTAGATCTTCATACGCCAGTCCCTCCTGTTAAGATTGTTGGTATCGCCTCCAACGCCTCCTGACTCAATAGCTTGCCGTGCTGTGTCTTGTGATTCAGGATGCACTTTACCATGGGCGAAAGAAGCTACCAAGCCTGGGTTTCCGATTGACAGCTTTATGGTACGCTAATCCTTTTCCTCTGCTTTAGACGGATGCTGCCCGCTAGGCCTAACGAGAGTCGGTCCATGGCTTCTCCAGAAAGTGTCCTTTTGCAAAAGCCATTCCGCTCTCAAAAGGGTCCTTTACCTCCTCAAGGCTTGAGCGTGCCAGTTTTAGAACACTTTGCACACATCAGAGTTCGGTCCCCTGTCTTTTACTGACGTTCAAATCAGACGAAGGAGTTGATACGGTGTCGTATTCACCATCGTTTAACAAGGCGTCA
Organism: Chionoecetes opilio; assembly: GCA_016584305.1. Taxonomy (NCBI): domain Eukaryota; kingdom Metazoa; phylum Arthropoda; class Malacostraca; order Decapoda; family Majidae; genus Chionoecetes; species Chionoecetes opilio. The sequence continues at coordinate 26,192 of JACEEZ010018010.1, forward strand.
GCCTTCCAAGTGGTTCATCTGTATTTTTAGGCTGAAATAAGTGCTATTTTTATATGCTCGCATGATTATTTTTACCCTTCCGAATGTTTTTCTTTTGACCATTTTTAGTGATTGCTTGTAGTGCTCCTCAATCACTATGTATTTTAACTCTCCCCCATCGCTGGTCATGCCATCGCTGGAATTGGCTTTATCTGCTCAAGAGGCGAGGCCGGACGGTCAGCTTTTGTTGGGTACCGGCACATGTAGTACGTTTGCCGGTAAGGAGGAACTGATGCCTGGCAAAAGCTGCAGCTAAAACGACTCAGCTCTATCACATGTTGCAGTGCCGGCTTACGGACCTGCGCTCGGGCAAATCCATCAGATCAGTTTTCACAACAGTTGGCAGGAAGTGGGGGATACTATAGGCAAAATAAACTGCGCACCACCGCCAAAGTATCCGAGGAAATGGACTACTGCCGTCTCTCCCGGAGAATGGAACTGTCTTGGCCGGTTTTGCTGTATTTGGTCACACTCTATATACTCATGGGTTTCCTCATGGAGGGGGGCCACCCTCCTTACTGTGATGATTGTTTGGTCCCCTTAACTGTGGCGGGCACTTGCTGGTGAGTGTCCAGTCTTGGGGACCTACTGTGCATTTTTGTCCGGTGTCGCGGGGTCGACGTGCTTACCGTCTCTCCCTGGGGGGGGGGCATTGTGAGTAGAGGTTTTGCTCTCCGGACCAAATGAGTCCATACCTTTATTGAGAAGGCTGCCTTCCCAACAAGTTATGAATTTTTTAATATTAACTTATTATTGTTTTTTAATGTACTCTTATTCTTTTATGTATTTTCGTTATTTAAATAGTTTTTTCTAATCTTAAATTTTCTTTTTTAGTTTTACTTTGACATGTATCTTATGTAGCAGTGCCGTCAATAACCCCGCAGATTGCGGCGCCTAAAACTATAACATCAATCAATCATTGATAGGATTATGCAACCGCTGGAACTCAACCATCCGAGAGAACAAGCAGATTCCGGAGTGGTTATTCAACAACTGAACCACATCCATGTTTTTTAAGCAAGGGAGTTGAAAAATATACATAACACACCTAAGCCGACTATGCATGGATTTCATTGGCTATGAAAAACCTTTGACCTTCGGCAGTTTATGAAAACACTCAGGAGACATGGGGTAGAAATAATATATGTGAAGGTATTAGAAGACATCTATAAGAAAACACTCTGCCACTATGAAGCTACATCTATCAGTGATAAAAATACCAATACAGAAAGGGCCAGACAAGGCAACACTATCTCTATCAAACCTGTTCATGGTGTTTTAGAGGAAAGTTTTTTAAGAACTTGAAATGGGAAGAGGCAGGATTCAGTAAATGGAGAATATCTTTAGGATTTTAGATTTGCTGATGATACATTTGACTAATGAAGCGAATCGACGGATGAACTACGCAGATGATTTTGCAGTTGCCACAGGAGAAAGCAAGAAAGTGAGTTTAAAGATGATATGAGAAAATAAAGTGTTGTTTCAATAATTTACATACTAGACTAGACCATGAAATTGAAATAGGATGATTAAGCAATATGTGTTTAATCGGAAGGAATACATTTGCTTAGGGCATAAAAATTGGTCCAAGTGCGATTATGTCAAATAAATCAAGAAGAAGATAGGGTTGTGATGGAGGGCATTTGGTAATACAAACACAATGTTATGAAATAGTATCTTCCGCTATCACTGAAGAGAAAGGTTATATAATAAGTGCATTCTACCAGTACTAGCATATGATCTGAAACGTGGAGTCTTACGAAAGTCCTTCGGGACGAAAACTTCCAAGTGCCCAAAGGGGAAGAGAGAAATGATCTTGGCATAACATGTAGAATAGGAAGAGAGCATTTGGATGATGGAGCAGACCAAGTTGAAGACATCCTAAGGCCAATTTAAAGAAAAAATGGATTATGGGGCAGGAAACGTCAATGCAAACGAAGAAAAATAGATGGCCTGTTAGAGTACCGAAATGGCACCACATGCAACCCATAGGTGGCAAAAGAAGTGCAGGGCAGCAGAGAACTAGATGGAGAGATGAATAGAAGTTTTGCTGGAGTAACCTGGAATAGACAGGCACTGATAGAGATGAGTGGAGAAGGTGGGGGGGCCTTTGCCTGCAGTGGACTCATAATAGAGCTGATGATAATGATGATGACGATGATATATATATATATATATGTCCTGTCTGCTGTCTGTCTGTCTGTCCTGTCTGTCTGTCTGTGTCTGTCTGTCTGTCTGTCTCTGTCTGTCTGTCTGTCTTGTCTGTCTGTCTGTCTGTCTGTCTGTCTGTCTGTCTGTCTGTCTGTCCTGTCTGTCTGTCCTTTCTTGTCTGTCCTGTCTTTCTGTCTGTCTGTCTGTCTGTCTGTCTGTGCTGTCCTGTCTGTCCCCTGTCTGCGTCTGTCCTTTCTGTCTTCTGTCTGGTCCCGTCCTGTCTGTCTGTCTGTCGTCTGTCTGTCTGTCTGTCTGTCTGTCTGTCTGTCTGTCTTTTCTGTCCTGTCTGTCCTGTCTGTCTGTTCTGTCTTCTTCTGTCTTCTGTCTGTCTGTCTGTCTGTCTGGTCTGTCTGTCTGTCTGTCTGTCTGTCTGTCCTGTCTGTCTGTCTGTCTGTCCCTGTCTGTTCTGGCTGTCTGTCTGTCTGTCTGTCTGTCTGTCTTCTGTCTGTCTGTCTGTCTGTCTGTCTGTACCTGTCTGTCTGTCTGTCCTGTCTGTCTGTCTGTCTGTCTGTCTGTCTGTCTGTCTGTCTGTCCCTGTCTGTCTCTGTCTGTCTCTGTCTGTCTCTGTCTGTCTGTCTGTCTGTCTGTCTGTTCCCCCCCCCCCCCCCCCCCCACCCCACCCCCCCCCCCCTGTCTGTCTGTCTGTCTGTCTGTCTGTCTCTCTCTCTCTCTCCTCTTCGCCTCTTCAGTCACGTCACTCAGTCTCTCTCTCTCTCATCATATATATTCTATATATATTATATATATATGATTTATCATACAGGGTGTAACACGAGGTTTCCTGCAAAGATCGATACAGATGGAAGAACATGTATTCCTAAACAGAAATATTCTATAATACCCATATGGCTTTTTTGAAGCTCCTTAACTGTGAGATGAAGTTTGAACCAAAATTATCGCGGCCATTAATTTCCCATGGCAGGCGACGTATGAGGTATGCAGTGTTTACGCGCGGTTGCCACTCGGTTGAATTTTGAATGGTTTAATCTCATGTTTACTAGTAATGGAGGCATTACATTATCTATAACGGACACAATTGGTATTATTGGACAAGAATAACCAGTATCTTTCACTTTTATCCCCTTCACTGGTAAACTATGGACTCTCTTTTTTGTTTCTATTTTTCCTTTTCCTCCTGTCTAACGACTTAAATGTTTTCAAGAGAGGAGCACAAGTCACCTCCCGAACTAAATTGGCCCACCCCTCCTTTTTTATATTTTCTAACTATCTCCTTTATAGGAACGCTGGTAACTAAGGCGGGGGCTTTTGTTTACTGTTTTGTTTATGCCCATTAGGCCAGTCCTTTGTGATTAAAGAAACAAAATATATATATAATGTGCAGTGTAGTCTTCTATATTTGTTGATAGTGTATGACGCGGTGTTGCCATCTGGACAGAGGCACCGCACACGGACCCATCCAGCGTTTCTAAGCGTTGATCTTTGTTCTTAATATTAATATTTCCAGGTGGCCTATTCTTCATAGCCAGGGCCTTTGAGCCGGCTGCTCCTGTAGAAAAAACAAACTCACAAAAGATAAAGAACAAACAATCTACATACAACAATCCCAGTCCTCTGTGTCTTTTCGCATCACCACATTCTTTCCAAAACTCTTTGCACTGCATCAATCATCCGTCCACTTGTCTCACCAAACAGTGTTAGCTCCGAAGCTCGGGTGGTGTTCCACACTGCAGTTTGGCCCAGTGACTCGGAAGAGTGAAGGGTGTGTGGAAGGGAGGACTCGGAAGGTTGATGCTGGAAGCCATGCAAGCCGCTGAGTGTTCTCCTTGGTCATTGGATGGAGCGATGGGTGACCTGGGTATGGTATTGATTGATTGATTGATTGAGTTTATTTGCTAAATGTTAACAAAGTTCACATAATTCATACTATTTTACAAAATCAGTTAGTGGCATTATCCGCTGAGCATATTTTCCCCTAGCGACAGAACAATAACTTATACAGCTATGATGAAAAATATCGAGGAGAAGCGCAATATATTAACTAATTATATCCTAAATGTTTCTTATTATGATATATTACCCCAAGAAATCAATTTTACCTTGCACTATCCAGAACAAAGTCCAACAAAAGTACAAAATCTGTTCACTTAGAAAAATAATATGTATTATATTATTCCCGTGCTATTTTGATTTGAAAATTATATAAACATCTTTTTAAGTTTAACTTTGAATTATTGACAGTAGTAATTGCCTTCAAATCATTAGGTAGTGCATTGCCAAAATGTGGCGCCAACACAGTGTAAATACAATTTTGTATGCTGTGCGTGTTTGGTGGAAAAAAGCTGAGCAATATTATTCCTGTACTTGGACTGTGGGTGGAAAACTGTAAATATTTTTACTGTTTTTGATCACTGTTAATTTATATCATTAAAGATAGTAAGTAACCAAAAGTAGTTCCTACCGAGATCAAACTTTGCAGCCCTTATCATTTTAATAACATATCAGTAAATCATATCTACATCTAAAAATAATTTGTTCTGATGTAGTTTCTTTTTGAGACCAAAAACCATCTTTTTGATGATTGTAGGCCAAGGACATCCCCAATAGATACCAATATATAATGTGAAGGATAGGCAACAGATAATAAGAGATGTTGCCGTACTGCCTCAATCGTTAGGTTGTGTCAATTTGTATATGTTCCCCACACATTTTTGATCAATTTAAGCACCAGACGGAATAGGAATTTTCAATTCAGAATTTTTGTCAATTTATAACACCCAAGAACTTTGTATACTAGACACTCGTGTAGTTCGCACACGTCCCAATAATATTGATATGCCTCTGGATGCCGCTTTGGGTGAGGACACAAGAAGGAAGTGGATGCTATACTTCTGTATGATAATGTGTGCTAGGTGTTTTGTTTTGATGGTTTCTTTACATGTAGGGGGCTTGCCTTTAGTGTTGTGGGCAGTGCTCTCACTTTTAGGGATTTTGGTATCCTATGATTTGGAACTTTTGAGAGTGATTTAAGGGAATAATCTAGGAACATGCTAAAGTTTGGGGAATTTGGGGTTATTCGCCCTCTTTTTTTCGGGTTTGCTCGGTACTTTTTCATATTTAACCAATAATTATTCAAATTTAGTGTGTACAAGTAATCTATGAGGGTAATGAAATTGATTGTACTACAAACTAACAAATGCATGCCGAATTTAAGAACGAATGTCAGGGTTGACAGCTGGATACAAAGGCGTGGTTGGTAAAGTGGTAGTGGTGGAGCTGGGTCCGACGGTCTCGGACAGGAACAGGACAGGAGCCTACTCAGGCCTGGCTCAGTGTCATCATTTCCAGAATAAGCAAGAGGTGAATAACAAATCAGTTATATGTATTATGTTTATTTGCTTCGTGTGATGAGTAGTTGTTAATATTTCTTAATGCCTATTGCAAGAAATCAGTCTGAAGGGAAAGCCTTGGGGATTAGTGCCTTTGGTGATCTTTCAAAACTGCACCCAAGGCCGATATCCTACACATTCCTTATCGACATCTACATCGACCTCGATGTTAGGACTATGATGAAGTTTAACCCAAGTCCTTCCTCCACGTTTCTTCTTGTAGGGAAATTTAAAATATTATTAATCCTATTTAAAAGTGATATTCTTTTTTTTCTCAAGGTAGCCTTGGCAGATTATACATTATTTTAAAACATTGCCGGGTTTTGTGCTGGTACCTGTATGCAATTAGATTATTGTATTGGTTACCTAGACCTATTTGCTCACCTTGCTAAGTATACTGTTGGAGCCAGAGTGGAAAATTTGTTTTTATGCATAAGGCTAACCTAACCTTCGAATGGATATGTACCTACTGCCGAATGGATCATGGTATTTTGGTTAGGTTAGGCCAAGTCTAATTTGTATTTTTACTTTTTGACTTATTTCGTTATTGAGGCTATTTTGAATAAGTAAAACCTAATGAATAATACACTTTTATGTATTCATATTTCCTTATTTGAATAAGTAAAAAGTAAATAATATAACGGTATATACTTTTTAAGTAGTTATGCTCCTTCTTGGGAATACATTTGAATAAGTAAAAGTAAATTAAATAAATTTTACTTATTCAAATGAATAAGTAAAAGTAAAATTAAATATTTTACTTATTCATAATAGATTTTATCGTGCTTATCCAAACCTAAATGTGTTTGATTCTTATATCTTTTGGTGGAAAGTACCGGGAAATACTGTACATATACGTACAAGGTCATGACTAACCCAGCTAACCAATTGTAGGGTAAGTTCAGTCTAATCATGTAAAATTTCCAGCGAAATAAGTGAAACATGAGGGGGGACCTTGAGAAGTTGAGGGACAATATTAAAAGTAAAAAGTGGTTCCATGACCATTGAACGCTGTGTTGATTGTGATGACTGGAAGATATTTTTGTGATTATTAGACTAAAACCCAACCTAAATGTAAATAAAATTGGAGTGTATTTAGTTTAGGTTAGTCTGAATCCTGATATCTGTTAACCCAAGAAATGCGACGTCCCCTATAGAGGTTTGACTGGTGGACTGAAAACGGTCCTCTATAGATCCAGAGCCGTCAGGGTGGCAAGGTTGTAGAGACGTGAGCTCGCAAGTGCAGCGTCCCTGTGCATTCGGTTTAGCGGTTCGAGTCCGCCTAGTTCGTGCTGACGTGGCGGCGTTTGTATAGTCAATAACCTTGTAGTTGGTACTTGCAAAGTGTCTAGATAGGATGAAAATCTTATCTTATCTTATAGAACCAGAGCAAGAAAAACAACATAAACAAATTATTGCACCCTAAACATCTAATCCATCATAAAAAAATGAATGTGCATAGTGAAGAATTGGTTTTATAGAATTTTTAAAATGTTAAAATTTTTACAGATTGATCATTGTCTTCTGAAGGCCCAGCAAAAACCAAAATCACAATCTCCAGCGAGAAGATGGCCTCTCGTCTCAACCCAAGGGGATAGAAGGATAACGAGGACATCTCCACGAAGAAGATGGACTGACGCCAAGGAAGAGGACAAAATCTATAAGAAAAACGGGTGTCGGTGGATGCCCCCAATAAATTTTAAAGTTTGGCTAGTAGCTCCTACAAGAAAAACATTAAAGATTGGGTTTTTGTCAAAAAACGGTAACTGGTCTAAGTCTGCTTTGAAACACACCAGATCAGTGCACGGGGACCAATATGAAAAAGCAAAGTAAAAAATCCATGATAAGTGTTAAGATGCATTTCGAAGAAACTAAACAAACTTTTTAAAAGACCTACAGAGGTCAATTGCAGCTTTCATTGTGGAACAACCCCCCCTTTAATTAGCCCCCCCTTTAAAAAACCTTGAAAAAGATGAGCTCCAAAAAATTATCATGAAAAACCCCGTTTAAATAGATGAGAATTGGTGATACAAAATCTAAAATTTTTCGAAAAGGGGTTTGGGCCCTTCACTTTCCCAAAGATTTAGTGAACAAAAAAGAGACAACATTCAGCCTTATTCCAGACGAAACGACTGAGTATAAAACTGAGAAGCAGTTTGGGTATAGTAAACTTTAAAATGGTGAGAGTATGAAAATTTAAAAACTAGATTATTTGACTTAGTATCATTTAATACTGTCAGCCAAAAGGATTGTAAACAAAATAAAACAACCCTTGCAAAAAAAAACATTCCGCTGAGAATGTCAGGGGGTATCCTCTGACACAACAAAGTAATTTTGGGAGACAAAGGCATTTTGTTTCTTGCTCAAAGAGTGTCCCCCTGTAATTACAGTCGGGTGTAGTTCCATCTGATACATTTATTTGCTCAATCCTTTAAAGCTGTCCACATACTAGAAGACATGTTGAAAAATGTTTTGGTCTTTTATAGATCCAGTAGCGACAGAAGGATTTGAAAGAATTTCATAAAATTTCCCAAATTGCCCCCAACAAAATTATCCGCCTTCACAAATAGATGGCTATCCATGGAAAAAGTTGTAAATTTTTGTACTTTTAACAATGGTGCATTCGGGGATTTCAAAGACAAAATTAAGATTAAATGCCCATCCAATAAAACAAATTTTATCCTCAAGCTCTTACCATATATTTGTGAAAGCCTTGGAGTTCATAAATTTAAAAGTTAAAAAAGGATTAATGCCTTCAACAAATTCTTTAAAACACTACGCCAAACCCCAAATCTAAAGAGAAGGGGGAAATAGAAAACCTTGAAGGAAATACTGTGTGACTTTTCAAGATCCGACTGTAAGGAAGGAAAACCCCTTCACACTGGGTACGATGCCCTACAAAATGTGATATCATCAGTTTTGTGGAAAAATTTATGCACACTAGCCGCAAAAGCCGACTCCGGGCGGCTTTTTGGCTAGCTCCCGCGGGGTATTGGGGGGCCTTCGGCCCCCCACCACCCATTGTAGCCCTTGGAAAGCTGTACGATACTATACTGTACGATTTCGTTTGATATACAGGGAAAGTTTTTTGTAGACTTAAAGGGTTGGTTTTTTTTTAAGGTTCAAAACCCTTTCTTTCCGGCCCCCTGTATTTTGATCCTTACAATCACCCCCCTGTCTAGATGTTAATTTTCCTTGCAGTGAAAAAACCATAATGTTTTATAATGTTTTGATTTTTTGATTTCCCTGCTAGTTATTATTTCAGAAAATTTCCTGAATAATTTCTAAAATCATCAACTTCCGTCATCAGGTCGGGGAAAACCCTCCCGGGCAACTGGGTCGACTCGCCTAACTCAGGTCGGGGCCCCACTATAATCCGAATATAAAGGGGGGGAACGACAATTATATTTTTACGTGTCAAACCCCCTTTGAGAATGGCATCAGCAAATCGTCAAGCGAGGGAAAGCAAAGTTTTTCAAGAGGGTAGTCTAATTTTTTAAAAAGTCAGCGTGACAAGTCACATAATTTTTGAAAGAGTCGGCGCGATCAAGTCACAGAATTCTTGAAAGAGTCGGGGTGATCAAGTCACAGGGAAATTTTGAAAGAGTGGCGTGATCAAGTCACGATTTTTGAAAAATGGTGCTGATCAAGTCACGAATTCTTAAAAAGTCGGCGCTGAAAGTCACATAATTCTTGAAAAAAGTCGGGCTGATCAAATCAAATAATTTTGAAAAAGTCGGGGCTGATCAAATCAATAATTCTTGAAAGAGTCGGTGCTATCAAGTCAAGAATACTTGAAAAAGTCGGTGTGATCAAACACAGAATTCTTGAAGATCGGTGCTGATCAAGTCACAGGGAATTCTTGAAAAAGCGGGGCTGATCAAGCACAGAATTCTGAGATGTAAAAAAAGGCGGCAGTGCAAAGCAAGAGTTCATGTAAAGGATGTAGAAATTGTCAAATTTTCAAAGTTCATTCACAGCAGCGCGCCCGCTCAATGGAAAAGCAAAAAAAAATACGAAGTTAAAATCTGGGTGCTGAAACGGTGGAAAAAACTAATCAAGTTATCAACGAATGTGTAGGAAATTGAACAACATGCAAGGATCATGCCCACTCTGGGCCCACGCAAATTTGGCCCAAGGGAAAAAGGAGGGGGCAGAGATATCTGCAAACTCTAACCTAGAAGACCTGGTGTTTGATGGAGATTTTAGAATTTAGAATCAGCAATTTTCTTCTTTGGGACAGGGTGAGCGTCATGCAGAATTTTTATATTTGGAAAGGGAAAAAAACAGCTTTACTGTAGGAAACCAAAAAATTCTTTTTGAGGAACGTTCAAAAATTTCACCCCAGGCCTTTTACGAGCAGCGATCGCAGGCAAAAAGGCCCCCTGTCAAGTTGAAGAAAAACAGACAAGCAAAGAAAAATTAAAACAATTTTCATACATTTGAGAGTCGAAATGTTGTTTTAATATTAGGGGAATTTCCCCTAACTTTTTATGGTTTTTTCAGTTGCATCTTGGTTTTTTAATCAATAAAACAGTGTTAATTTAGCAATGCTTATTTTTTACCAATAATAATTTTTTACTAACAACATACTGTTCGTAGATTTTTGCATATGTATATTTTATTATTTTATTTCCCAATAAAGTACTTCATAAGAATTTTATGCATCTTTTTTTTATCACATTTTATCAATTTTGTCCAACAAAAAGCTCCATATGGCGGCCCATTAGCCGCGCCAGTTTCCCGCGGCCAGTTGGTCTGCGGCCAGTTGTCCTAGACCCTTCGCAGGCCCAGTACAAAACTATCACTTAAAAATCGAGCCTGCTTTTTTTTGGCCGCGGAGAACCCTACGTGAATTATACGTGTGTGTCCCGTCCTCTGTGTGTCCCATCCGTCCCGTAATGGACGTGCTCGTCCTTAACATTGACCTTTATAATATTATGCATGCACTTAATATCACTTTTATGTTTGGTATGAAAAAAAAGCTGCTTATTTATTGGATTTAAGTCTGGTCTGTGTTGCCTTGGCGGGGCCTGAGCCAGGGTTGTGCGACCTTTAGAGTCTGGTCTGTGGTTGCCTTGGCGGGGCCTGAGCAAGGGTTGTGGCGGACCTATTAGAGTCTGGTCGGTGGCTGCCTTGGCAGGCCCTGAGCCAAGGGTTGTGCGGACCTTTAGAGTCTGGTCTTGTTGTCCTTGCAGGGCCTGAGCCAAGGGTGGTGGCGGACCTTTAGAGTCTGTCGTGGTTGCCTTGGCAGGCCTGAGCCATGGGTTTTGTGCAGGCCTTTAGAGTCTGGTCTGTGGTTTCTTGGCAGGGCCTGAGCCAAGGTTGTTGCTAGACACCTTTAGAGTCTGTTCTGTGGCTGCCTTGGAAGGCCTGAGCCAAGGGTTGTGCTGGGGCCTTTTAGAGTCTGGTCTGTGGTGTGCCTTGGCAGGGCTGAGCCAAGGTTTGTGCGACCTCTATAGTCCTGGTCTGTGGTTGCCTTGGCAAGGGCCTGATCCGAGGGTTGTGCGGGCCTTTAGAGTCTGGTCTGTGTTGCCTTGGCGGGGCCTCAGCCAAGGGTTGTGCGGACCTTTAGATCTGGTTCTGTGTTGCCTGGCAGGGCCTTGAGCCAGGGTTGTGCAGGCCTTTAGGAGTGGTGGTCTGGGATGCCTTGGCAGAGCCTGAGCCAAGGGTTGGTGCGGGCCTTTAGAGTCCTGGTCTGTGGTTGCCTTGCAGGGCCTGAGCCAAGGTTGCGTGGGCCTTTAGGTCTGTCTGTGGTTTGCCATTGGCAGGGGGCGCTTGAGCACAAGGGTTGTTGCGGGCCTTTAGAGTCTGGTCTGTGGTTGCCTTGGCAGGGCCTGAACCAAGGGTTGTGCGGGCCTTTAGAGTCTGGTCTGTGGTTGCCTTGGCAGGGCCTGAGCCAAGGGTTGTGCGGACCTTTAGAGTCTGGTCTGTGGTTGCCTTGGCAGGGCCTGAGCCAAGGGTTGTGCGGACCTTTAGAGTCTGGTCTGTGGTTGCGCTTGGCAGGGCCTAAGCCAAGTTGTGCGGAACCCTTTAGAGTCTGGTCTGTGGGTTGCCTTGGCGAGAGCACTGAGCCAAGGGTTGTGCGGACCTTTAGAGTCTGGTCTGTGTTGCCTTGGGAGGGCTGAGCCAAGGGTTGTGCAGACCTTTAGAGTCTGGTCTGTGGTTGCCTTGGCAGGGCTGAGCCAAGGGTTGTGCGGACCTTTTATGAGTCTGGTCTGTGGTTTGCCTTGGCGTGGGCCTGAGGCAAGGTTGTGCGGACCTTTAGGTCCTGGTCTTGTGGTTGCCTTGGCCGGGCCCTCCCACGCTGTGGGGAGACACTTGTCGTGGTGCGGGGCTTGAAGCGTGTCGACGGCGCCACCTTCCATCTGGCGGTCTGCTGCCATTTGTTGGTGTTCCGGTGGCCGTCGGCCCTCGTGGACCAAGCGCTCCCCCTTCGTCAACGGGAGGTGGAGCCTTACGTGATGTACCGCCTTTATGCTTCCTCCCCCTTTCCCCTCCTTTTTTAGGGCGATTTTTAGGCCCGGTGAGACCCTTTCTCTTCGTTCCTCACGCTTCTTTCTTCCTTTTAAACTTCACGCTCCGCTCCGCCACGTGTTTGCCGTCGTGCATCCCGTATATTCCCCCGCCCGCCCCTCTATCTGGGATTTGAGTCCACCGAGGGGGGGCGGGTTGTAGTTCCCTTCGGTGGGCAACACGCGCTCCTTTGGTAGGGGGGTTGGGGTAAGACGGGAGGTCCAGTGTGGGCCCCGACTGGATCAATCAGTCTGGTCATTCGTTGGCTAGGGGCCAAGAGAGGTTGCCTGGTGGGGCACCCGATCGGTCCCGCGGCTGCCACCACACACTAGGCAACCGAGCGTATACTTTCCCCGCTACCCCTGAGCTGTTTGGGTGAGGTCCTTCCCCCAACAGACGCTTCCCCTTGTTGGGCTCCGTGGTGGTGGGGGCGTGGGGATGAAGTAATTTTGTTTATGATCAATCAATTATTTACCCCGGCCTGCTCTCTCCCTGACGTCCGCTGTGTCCTCGCTCTCCGCATTGGTATCCTCTCACATTGCCACTCTGGGCGCCTTTCCAGGCCCGACGTGGCACAAGCGGGTCGAGCCGCCCTTCTCCTCAGCTTCCCGGTCTGGCGGTCCCCGCATCAAGGGACGTCGACAGGGATTGAGAGACTAGCACTGGCCCTATGGGCAACTTCTACGTTTGGACATCCTTGCTTCTGTTCCAACGTGGTCCCAGGCATGTGACTTACAGAGCAATACATGATATTTTCAAGCTTAGGTGTGGTTCGCCGCATTCCGAACTTATTTATGATGACAATGGACGAACAAATAGGTGCTACATAATTTTGCTGCAGCAGATGATGTTTTCCCATCTGCTTAGAGGGAAAAGCCACAAAGATTGAAATTGGAGCGAGACATTACAGAGCCGCACTCATTCGCTCTGTAAATGTTGGAGACGGCCCTGATGCCTACTCCCCCAACACTTTTGCGGAAAACTACAACATCTACTCCACCTGTCCGCCACAGCCCTACCCCTTTCTTGGTACGTGGCTTATTATAAAGAAAGTGGTGGCAGCTTTTGCCTTGCCGCGCGGTACTTAGAGAAGAAATTAGGAATGATCCCGGAAGCCACCTGAAAGGTATGGCAGGGGGGTTCTAATCGAGCCAGACCTTACTCAGGCTCGGATGCTCTTCCACATGCCCATCAACCGAAGACAGCATTTTCGAAACCATCAAACCTCATCCAAAGTTCAATACCAGCAAGGCGTAGTCTAACAACTTACCTACCTTTTTGAGTTTTTCGGAGGCAGAAATACTAAACATGTGCCCGTAAAAAGTTCAACAGGTCTGATAAGGTCAGAGAAGCAAAAACATGATCATTATAAACTTTTCTATGTATTTCTCCCCGATTCATCGGCAGGATCGGCCCCGCAGTCTCATAAAGAAAAAGCCTTTATATCGACTGCCCTATGGCAGTGCTATGAGTGCTACAGCTTTGGCACGGCAAAAAAAATTGAATCCCCTCCTCGCTGTGGTCGATTCTTCCCACAAGGCGTTGGGGTGCCCATTGCCACAGCTGACTGTACGTCAACTCCCCTACATGCTTCCACTGCCGTGGTTGATCACCCACCGAGTTCCCGACAGTGTGGGACTTACATTGGAATGAAGACATCCTTTATTTGGCCACTCCACCAATTTAAATCAGTCTTGGGAGCGAACTTTCGCACAGAACAGAGCAGGCGGGGGGAGGAAGCAGGACCCTACGCATCCGCGATGGCTGCTGCCTTCTTCACCTAAGACTCCTATCAGCCCTGCTGCAGTTCCACCACCACATTCTCTTCTACCTAAATCCTTCCATCCCAGTGAAGAATAAGTTCTCGCTATTGACTTGCGACTGCTGGTAGTTGCTGACTCTAATTCATAATGAGCCTCCAACCACCTCCTCTTGTAGATCCATGCCTCACTGCGGAAAATATGACAATAATGACTCCCTCCTCTAGGAGGCTCCCAGAATCCACGTCCTAATAAGCAGTCTCAGAAGCGAACTCGCAGTTCAATTAGTCCTTAGAGTCAGTGGGCGTCCCTCCGGCTAAAATCTCAATTGCTGAGCAGAGGGATGGACGTGCTAAAGATACACCTACTGATAGGTGTGGGAGTACTGCCGTGACTCCTAATATCACTGCCCTGTTACCACCTCCTTAAACGGATAGCGACACAGCCTACATCACGCTGATGGCGAAGGTGTCCATACAACCTATGGACCACAAGCAGTTGATAGCCATGCTGTAAGCTCTTCAATACCCTCGTCGGGAGCTATCATTAAACCTAGAAGTGTAAATCATCTGTCAGTAAACATAACGGTATCACTACTGCCGCGGGTCCCTCGTATGAGAACCCCGATTTCACCGCCGGATGGACTCGAGCGCCACCGACATCTGGGAATTGTGGCAGAAATTAGTTTTACCATCTCTCTACAACAACAGAAAAAAGATGCTGGGCTTTCAAATAGCGCGCGTCCTACAAGCCGTAAGGACTTCTGCATCAACTTCACGCACGAAATACATCTTCGTCCTCCAATGGAATATTCCGTGATTACGTGCAAAATTGGGAGGAACTAGTCCCGTTCTCATCAACGGAGTTGACCCAGAAATTATCTGTTTTACCAAGTAACAATGATAGGCAGGGAAGGTGTCTCTGCCCGCAGGTTTTATACCTGTCCACACACCACCTCCAGCAGGTGGTGGCTTTAGTGGTGGTGGGTCTTTAACCATCGGGTCGGGATGTCCCCTTAACTGTCCATCCCGCTGCAATCACCCTTGCAGGGGCGTAGCAGGTCGTCATCCTCGCCAAGACCTACACTGTCTGCTCACATATACCTACCTTCCAAATGAGACGACATACCTCTCCAAGATCTTGAGGATCTTATCCGCCAGCTGCCCCTCCATTTTGTTTTCTCCTTGGCGACATGATGGGCGGCAATTTTTCTGTGGGGAGATTTCCACCAGAATCTTCGCGGTGATTCTCTCGTAACTCCTTATAGATTGGGCCAACAACTTAATATAATTAAACAACGGGAGAACCAACACATTTCCATTCGCAGACGGGAACATTGACTGCTATTGACCTGATCACTCTGGCAGTCCACAGGTCGCCCCTCCGACTTCTCAATTTGAGGTGGCCGATTCTCTTCGGGGAAGTGACCATTATCCCATACTACTTAAAGCAGTGTCCCTCGCTCCCTTCACCGATGCCTCCCAAAATGGTGCCATTCTCTCGTGTAGACTGGGAGGCTTTCAAAAGGCTTGTGTTTTTGGGGGGGGAACATCATATAGATGACTTTCCACAATAGAGGAGGCGTAGATTACTTTGTGTCTCGAATCCATTTTGCAAGCCTTCGCTGGATCATCCCCGCGACATCGGGATCTTTCCTCTCGCCGAATGTTCCGTGGTGGACTCAGGACTGTACGGCAGCGAGGAGTCAACTCCCGCCGTGCTGCGACGCATACTTTCGCGCCAACTTTCAGTAGACCTAAAATATCGTTTCCAGGTCCAAGAGCTAGATACCGGACGGTTATGAAAGAGTCTCGTCACTCCTCTTGGAGGGCTTATTATAAGTACGATCTGTGCATCTACCCCGGTGTCCCCTGTTTTGGTAAAGAGTGAGGAAAATGAAAGGGTGAAGTTTATCCCATCCTCCCCTCCGTTCTATCGATTAATGGAGACCCTAGTGGCAGCTTCCCTTACTGTTAGCAAGAATTGCGTTTCCCATTTTGTTCAGTAGCGCAGACAGACCTTGCGTCCTCACAAGTGCAATGGAACAGACTGCGACAATAACAGAGAGGCATGATTTTTCATCATAGGCGGGAATCTTACAATGTTCTTTTTACACCTCTTGAGCTATTCAAGCCATGAAAGGTTTGCGCTGGACACTTCCCCAGGCCAAGAGATGCTACCATATGCGATGGCTCTGTCATCAAGAGATGAGGCTCTAGATTTCTCTGTTGAGCATCTATAATTGGTCTGGATTGAAGGAAACCTCCCAGTTAGCTGGGGTGGGCGGTGGTTAATCCCGATCCTAACCTGGGAAGACCACTCACTACCGACGATTTTCCGGCCCCATATCCCTACTGTCATGTGTGTGTAAGTTATTCGAAAATGGTATTAGTCCGACTTGTATGGTTTTGGAACGGGAAAACTTTTTCTCTACCGTTCTCAAGTGTGGATTCCGTATGCATCACATCTACTACGGAAGCGCTTATTTCCCTTGAGTCATCCCATATGCAGGGCATTCGCCTCTCGACAACACCATGTTGACCATATTTTTCGAACCTTGAAAAGGCTTACAACACGCTTGGAGCCACGGTATAATTGCAATCTCCTGTATGAGTTCGGGCTAAGCTGGTCGTTTTTGCCTGTGTTCCTCCAGAGTTTCCTAACCACCGTGTTCTTAGAGTTCTATTGGCAAACATACTGTCTTCTGAACACCCTCTTCCAGGTGGCATCCCCCAAGGTATCGTCCCCTTGAGTGTATCTCTGTTCGCTGTGGCCATCAATGTAATTTGTTAATGTTACTGCCAGAGGGGGATTGTTTCGTACATTTACGTGGATGAATTTATCAATCTCTTTTGCCTGCTTTCCAGGAATGTCCGGTTGCAGAGAGACGACTTCAACCTGCCTAAATGATAAAGTTGTGAATGGGACGACGAATCGTGGCTTCCGGTTTTCTCGCAGACGAAGAATGTAGCGGTTTTGCATTTTTTGCAGAACCCGTGGATTCATCCCGACCAGACCTGTATCTTTACGGAAGAGATTACCATTAGGAAAGAGACGCAGGTTTTTAGGACTCATTTTTTTGACAATAGACTGACTTGGGTAACTCACCTACCGTGCTCGTCAGACTGACTGTCTGCCGGACCATGGATCTAGTGAAAGTCTCATCGCACACCACCTGGGGGCTGATCGCGCTACAACTCCCTCTAGCTCACCGCTCACTTATCCTTTCGAAGCTTGAATATGGATGTGAAGTGTACTCCTCTGCCACACCCCCTCGACTGCGGATGCTGACTTCGTACAGTCATGCTGGTGTCCGTCTGGCACCGGGGCGTTCAGTCCATCTCCCATCCCAAGTCTATTGGGTGGATGCTGTGTCGCTCCCTTAGATCTTCAAACGCCAGTCCCCTCCTGTTAGATGTTGGTATCGCCTCCAACGCTCCCTAACTCAATAGCTTGCCGTGGCTGTGTCATGTGATTCAGGATCGCAACTTTACCATGGGCGAAGACGCTTACCAAAGCCCCTTGGTTTCCGATTAGACGCTATTATGGAGACGTTATCCTTCACTGCTTTAGCGGATCTCCCCGCATAGGCATACGAGAGTCGGTCCTGGCTTCTCCCAGAAGTGCGTTTTGGCAAAAGCCGTCCGCTCTCAAAAGGGTCTTTACCCTCCTAAGGCTGACGTGCCCAGTTTTTAGACCACTTTTGCACACTCAGAGTTCGGTCCCTGTCTTTACTGATGGTTCCAAATCAGACGAAGGAGTTTGGATACGGTGGTCGTATTCCCTATCGTTTACAAAGGTGTGCAGCCTTCCAAGTGTTTCATCTGTTTTTTAAACGGCTGAAATAAGTTCTATTTGATATGCTCTCATGATTATTTTTACCCTTCCGTGATGTCTCTTTACAAATTTTAGTGGATTCTGTAGGCTCTTCATCACTATGTAATTTTTAACTCTCCTATCCGTCTGGTCAATGCATCCTGGAAATGCTTTATCTGTGCTCAAGAGGCGAGGCCGGACGTCAGCTTTTGTTGGGTACCGGCACATGTTAGGTGTGTGCCGGTAAATGAGGAAGCTGATTGCCCTTGGCAAAAGATGCGCTAAAGACCATATCTATCCACAATTTTGCAGTGCCGGCCCGGACCTGCGCTTCGGCAATCCATAGATCAGTTCACAACAGTTGGGCAGGAACGTTGGATTACATAGGGCAAAAATAAACTGCGCACCACTCCGCCAAAGTATCGAGGACTGTAGCTACTGACTACTGCGGTCTCATCCCTGACCCGAGATGGGAGCTGCCTTGGCACGATTGCGTATTTGTCACCTCTATATACTCATGGGTTCCTCATGGAGGGGGGCCACCCTCCTTACTGTGATGATTGTTTGGTCCCCTTAACTTTGCGGCACTTGCTGTCGAGTGTCCCAGTCTTGGGGACCTACGTGTGCAATTTTTGTCCCGGTTCGCGGGTCGGACGGTCTTACCGTCTCCTCCCTGGCATTGTGAGAGAGGTGTTTTTTCTCTCCGGGACAGAAGTCCTTAACGCTTTATTGAGAAGGCTGGCCTTTTCCCACAAGTTATGATGTTTTTAATATGAACTTATTATTGTTTTTAATGTACGTCTTATTCTTTTATGTATTTTGCGTTATTTAAAATATTTTTATTCTATCTTAAATTTTGTTTTTTTTAGTTTTACTTTACATGTATCTTCTGTAGGCAGGCGTCAATAACCCCGCAGTTGCGGCGCCTTAAAACTATAATCAATCAATCAATTGGCAGGGCCTGAGCCAAGGGTTGTGTGGACCTTTAGAGTCTGGTCTGTGGTTGCCTTGGCAGGGCCTGAGCCAAGGGTTGTGCGGACCTTTAGAGTATGGTCTGTGGTTGCCTTGGCAGGGCCTGAGCCAAGGGTTGTGCGGGCCTTTAGAGTCTGGTCTTTGGCTGCCTTGGCAGGGCCTGAGCCAAGGGTTGTGCGGACCTTTAGAGTCTGGTCTGTGGTTGCCTTGGCAGGGCCTGAGCCAAGGGTTGTGCGGACCTTTAGAGTCTTGTCTGTGGTTGCCTTGGCGGGGCCTGAGCCAAGGGTTGTGCGGGCCGGACATTCCCCAGCCCTGTTGGGGTTGTGCGGGCCAGACTGTAGAGAGTATCACATTTCCAACACTATGCTGATCCTTCATAGCAGTTCTTCCTCACTTAATACCCCTTCTTGCCCCCTGCGTGTGTTCAGGTTCTGTGTGAGGAGGTGGTGAAGGTGTTGGGTCTGGACTGGGTGTTGCTGTTCGCCCGGGGACACCTCCACGCCACCACTGTGCTCGTGGCATCATTATGCTGGTGCCCTGCTCGCGCGCACGTGGCCATCTACAGAATTTCGCTACGCCACGCACAACGGCGGCTGATGACAGGGGGGGGGGGGGGGGGGACGCCACGCGAGGGGTTTTTCACCGGTAACAAGTTCGGTCAAGTTTTAGGTCAGTAGTTTGCATTTTTTGTTGAGCTTCTCTTCTGGTTCAAGTTCAAGAGCTTTAAAAGGAGGCTGGATAAACTCATGGATGGGGATGCAAGGTGGATGTAGGTAGTGTTAAGTAACAGGAACTACCTCGTGTAGGTCTCACAGCCTCGCTTTTAGCTCTGACGTCGGTCGGTATTTTTAGTACATTCCAATGGCTTCGTGCTCCATTTCTATGATAATGTATATCACAGACAACTAAACCATTCCCTATTTGGCCAATACTTGGCCCATAAAAATGACTCACATATTTAAAATTCATGACTATATAACTGGTAAATACAACTCTAAACTACAATAAATACAACTACAATACCTACACTGCAAATAAATACACTAATTGCAGCTAAACTATTACTAAACTACAAATAAATACAACTAAACAATTTCGCCTGATCCCTCACTGACCTTTGTCACGTGATGTTACTGGCGACCTCTCGGAGGGGAAATGTCCTGTAGCCGTTTATATGGAAATCTCTTGAGGTGCCCATTTACACTCATGACATAGTTAGACTCTACCTCTCCTCTCCTGTACCTCGTAAGGACCTTCCACTGCTCCAGCAGTTTTGTTTAACAGCGGTGGGAAGCAACACAGGCATTTGTCTCCACTATTTGGAATTTTCCTCAGTTTAGTTTTTGGGTTGTATATGACCGTTGACACTTCCCGTGCTTTGCAGCAATTCCTCCTTGGCAAGGTCGCACGTTCCGTGAGTCGGTCGGCTTGAATCCTATGACGTACGGATACGTTGTTTTGAACTCGGGGTCGACACCTCGCGTCCCCAGTTTCACGCAATACATGTATGGGCCTCTTCACGAGTCCCTACCCTACACTACTCTAAAGGAGAGAACTTAATTGAGCTCTGAGGTGCCTCTGGATGAGGTAATAAGAGGGGGGCAATGTGCGTGGCCCTTCCTTGGGCTGCTCTTGAGCCCTGCCAATGCGTTTTTAGCATTATTTTTCAAAGGGCCATTGAATTTTTTTCACACAAACCCCTTACACATCGGTGGTATAGTGTTGTTTGCAATCCTTTGCAAGCAACCAGCCTGAGCATTTCATTCCATCATTCCTGAGGTTAACTGTGTTCTCAGGTGGGGGCTAGAATCTCTCTGGGAATGCCCAAGCGCAAAACACTCCTCGCCGGAGTAGCCCTCGGCCAACGCTGCTCGGTCCTCTATAGTTTCTCTGTATGAACGGCTTCGGAGCCACCTGGTGCTGACATCTATTAAATCAGTGTTTAGGAATATACGGGACCCATACTAGCTCGTGGCTCAATGGGCCCCACTATGTCGACAGCTATTTCCTTTAAAAGGCTCCGAGATGATAGGCAGGGGCTGGCAGAGGTGCCGGAACAGACCTGCCTTTGTCACTTGTTCGTTGACAAATATCACAAACGCACTCGTGCGACCTGGCTACTTCCTGGCCCATGCCTGGCCAGTAGAAGTTTAGACTGAATGCGATCCAACGTCTACTCCTACCATGTGTCCGCTGCAGGGACAGTGCAGTGTCCCCCAATTTGGAAACTGCTTGGGCAATATTTCTCTGGTACTATAACTGTAGTCGCTCTTCGCGCGAGCTGTAATAAATTGACGGTAGAGCCGGTCGATTTGCCTTACGAACCTTAACGAATTTAACCGCGTAGTGTCTTGGTCTTAACTGCCAAAAAACCTTTTTCAATATTTGAGCGAAGGGTCTATTTCTACCTCATTCCCAACAGCTTCGCTATTTCCGAGTCAGCGTGGGAGGCAACTTTGAGAGGGGTGACTGTTTCTTTACGGGTTACCCGCGGCTCGACTGACCGCCGCGGCTCCGGTTTGGGTGGCCGTGTCGCAGAAAGGGCATTTCTCGCACCCTTAATGTTACCGATTAATGAGGTCATATATAGGATTTTTCACTACAGCTGCTGCGATTTAACTGACTGTGTAGAAGGGTGTTACGGACATCACACGGACCTCAGGTGCCTTCCTTTGACTTCCCGTCTATCATCGTTTATCCCTATGTGAACCCGGTATGGTGACAAACGACTCGCCAGGCTCCTCCTTAATAGTACACCGTTGACCCACTGTCTCTCATTACAGTAAAAGGCCTTATAACTGGGCAGACTAGGGGCTCTGGTCCTTGCCATTATCAATGTGCCGAGTTATGCCAATGTCCTCCTCTGGATATGGGTAAAAAAAAACAAAATTTAAATACAGTATGTAAAAGCAGTAAAGTAGCACTTACCAGTGAACGGGTTGCATGTGCTGGCTTTGATATCACACTCAGCAAAAATACAACGCATGAGACGCCCTGCATCCATCCTTGCCCAAGAAAAGCCTTTCACCTGTTCCTGCAGGCCTCAGGCTCTTCAATTTCATTCCTTTCCTGCTGGAGACACCCTTTGCGTGAGAGCTGACATCTTTGATATACATACTGTATATGTTAATCCCAACACTTACAATATGTGGCAAAGTAAAAGCAAAGGTTCGGGAACCAGCGCGTTAGTATTGAGCCGTGTTTTTTGTCGTCCAAGCACCGTTCTTGGATTAACAAATCCCATCCATAACACTTGCCTTAGAAGATGTGTGTTATACTACTTTGTGATATTGTTTGCAATGTTTTTGCATTGATTTTTATTTTGTTGGCTCCTACCAAGCTTGTGTGTTTTTGTAAGCAGAAACCAAATCTTTTCAATTTCGACAAAAAAACCGGACTCGTATCCAAGAAGGTGCTTGGACGACATAACACGGCTCAGCAGCTGACAGCCTATGCGCTGGTTCCCGACCTTTGCTTTACTTTCCACCTATTTTACGTTTTTTGGGAGGATTACATCATACAGTACTGTAGATCAATGATGTCAGCTCCATCACGCAAGGGTGGTCTCCACAGGAAGGGAATGAAATTGAAGAAACTGAGCCTGCGGAAAGGGTCAAAAAGGACAAAAACACACAACGACTTTAATGCGACTGATGATATGCGGTGTAAGCAAAGAGATGCGTTTTATAACGTCATATGCCGAGCTACATTATTTTTCCAGAACTTTCTGTTTACATGTCACACAAGATTTGTGAGGGCATAATATGCCGAATTAAAAACCAGGAGATGCAGTTTGGTTAGGATGAGGCGGTAGCAGAGTGGTTAGCGTCACCGAGTGGCGTTTCTCGAAGACCCGAGTTTTGAATCCCGAGTGAGCCCATAAATCCACTTAAAATCTTTCTGCACACGTCGAGTGGCCTAATAACCCCCAACAATGCCCTGTCCCTTAACTCTAACTTCGACTGTGATTGCATGAGAGGACACAGGGGGGGGCGCATGAGCCTCTAATTACAAGCGTCACTATAAAAATCCTGCCTGTGCCACCACGGGCGAGGGCAACCATCCAGCCCTCGAGTGAGCCTCCAGGGCCTACCATCCCCCCCTGGAGCTCACTGGCCTACATGCGCTATAGGCATAGATGTAAAAAACAACATAAAACACACAACAACACTTTGGTCCCATTGCCTTGCCGAGTTATTCAAATTCCGAGTTCTACAGTGCGAGTTATAAGGGTTTTTCTACTGTAAACAGGAAAATGACACAAACTTATAAAATTTACAACATCGGGACTGGACCTTTTTTTTTGTTATGGCATTTACATAAGGTCAAATAGTGAATGCATCATTAATCTGATATTGACCCGTGGGCTGCGGCAAGCCTCGGGGAGGTTTTGGGGGTTTGGGGGCCCCGGGGTTTTAAATGGGGAAGCTACCCCTTGGCAAAAGCGCGCTAGAAGCCCAAATTTATCCATTTTGCATCCCGGGCCCCAACGGACCTCGCTCGGCATCCATGTCTTTCCCAAAACAGTTGCGGGAATTTTGGATTACTATAGGGCAAAATAAACTGCCACCCCCCCAAAAAGTATCAAACTGGACTACTGCGGTCTCTCCCGGGATGGGAGCTGCCCTTGGCACGATTGCGTATTGGTCCCTCTATTACCAGGGGGTTCCTCAGGGGGGGGGCCCCCTCCTTACTGTGATTTGTTTGGCCCCCTTAACGGGCGGCACTTGGGTCGAGTTCCCAGTCTTGGGGACCTACTGTAAATTTTTTTTCCCGGTTTTTCCGGGTCAGGGTGCTTACCGCTCTCCCTGGCAGGGGAAGAGGGTTTTTTTCCCCGGGGACATAAAAGTCCTTACCTTTTTGGAAAGGCTGGCCTTCCAAAAAGTTTTTTGTTTTTAATATTAACTTATTATTGTTTTTAATGTACTCTTTTTCTTTTATTTTTTTCGTTATTTAAAAAATTTTTTTCTATCTTAAATTTTGTTTTTTTTTGTTTTTTCTTTTTCTTATCTTTTTTAGGGGGGGGTCAAAAACCCCGATTGCGGCGCCTTAAAATATAAAACATCAAAAAATTGCAGGCCTACCAAGGGTTTTTGTGACCTTTAGATCTGGGCTTGGTTGCCTTGGCAGGGCCCGGCCCAAGGTTTGGCGGACCTTTAAGTATGGGCTGTGGGGCCTTGGGGAGGGGCCTGAGCCAAGGGTTGTGCGGGGCCCTTTTAAATCCCCGGGCTTTTTCTCCTTGCAGGGGGCCCGAGCCAGGGGTTTTGCGGACCTTTAATCTGGTCTGTGGTTGCCTTGGCAGGGCCCGAGCCAAGGTTTTTTGCGGACCTTTAATCTTTTCGTGGTTGCCTTTGGGGGGGCCTGGGGCCAAAGGGGTTTTGCGGGCCGGGCTTCCCCAGCCCTGTTGGGGGTTTTGGGGGGGCCAACTGTAGGAGTTCCTTTCCCAAAACTATCTGATCCTTCATAGCATTCTTCCCCCCTTAATACCCCTTCTTTCCCCTGCGGTGTTTTAGGTTTGTGTGGAGGTGGTGAAGGGGGTTGGGGGGCTGGCTGGGGGTTGCTGTTCGCCCGGGACACCTCCCCCCACCCCCGTGCTCGTGGCCATCAGTGCTTGGCCCTGCTCTCCCAAATGGCCATCCACAAAGTTCCGCACGCCCCCACACGGGGCTGGATGCCCCACGGCCCCGCGGGCACCGGTAACAAAATTGGGTAAAAATTTTAGGTCTATTTTGCATTTTTTTTGGCTTCTCTTCTGGTTAAGTTCAAGAGCTTTAAAGGAGGGTGGGTAAACCATGGTGGGGATGCAAAGGGGGATTAGGTAGTGTTAATAAAAGGAACTACCTCGTGTAGGTCTCACAGCCTCGCTTTTAGCTCTGACGTCGGTCGGTATTTTTAGTACATTCCAATGGCTTCGTGCTCCATTTCTATGATAATGTATATCACAGACAACTAAACATTCCTATTTGGCCAATACTTGCCCATAAAATGACTCACAATATTTAAAATTCATGCTAATATAACTGGTAAATACAACTCTAAACTACAAATAAATACAACTACAAATAACTACACTGCAAATAAATACACTAAATTGCAGCTAAAACTATTACTAAACTACAAATAAATACAACTAAACATTTCGCCTGATCCTCACTGAACCTTGTCACGTGATGTTAACTGGCTGACATCTCGGAGGGGAAATTTCCTGTAGCACGTTTATATGGAATCTCTTGAGGTGCCCATTTACACTCATGACATAGTTTAGATCACCTCTCCTCTCCTGTACCTCGTAAGGACCCTTCCACTGCTCCAGCAGTTTGTTTAACAGCGGTGGGAAGCAACACTAGGCATTTGTCTCCCACTTGGAATTTCCTCAGTTTAGTTTTTGGGTTGTAGTATGACCGTTGCACTTCCCGTGCTTGCAGCAATTCCTCCTTGGCAAGGTCGCACGTTGCCGTGAGTCGGTCGGCTAGATCCATGACGTACGGATACGTTGTTTTGACCTCGGGGTCGGACACCTCGCCGTCCCACAGTTCACGCAATACATGTAATGGGCCTCTCACAGTCCTACCCTACACTAACTCTAAAGGAGAGAACTTAAGTGAGCTCTGAGGTGCCTCTGGATGAGGGAATAAGAGGGGGGCAATATAGCGTGGCCATTCCTTGGGCTGCTCGTGAGCCATGCCATGCGTTTTAGCATTATTTTCAAAGGGCCATTGAATTTTTCACACAACCCGTTACACATCGGGTGGTATAGTGTTGTTTGCAATCCTTTGCAAGCAACCAGCCTGAGCAGTTCATCCATCATTCCTGAGGTGAACTGTGTTCCTCGGTGGCTAAGAATCTCTCTGGGAATGCCCAAGCGGCAAAACACTCCTCGCAGGAGTAGCCTCGGCCACGCTGCTCGTCTCTATATTCTCTGTAGGAACGGCTTCGGGCCACCTGGTGCTACAATCTATCAGTGTTAGAATATACCGGGACCCATCACTAGCTCGTGGCTCAATGGGCCCCACTATGTCAACAGCTATTCTTCAAAGGCTCCGAGATGATAGGCAGGGGCTGCAGAGGTGCCGGACAGACCCTGCCTTTGTCACTTGTTCGTTGACAAATATCACAAGAACGCACCGTGCGACCTGGCTACTTCCTGGCCCATGCCTGGCCAGTAGAAGTTAGACTGAATGCGATCCAACGTCTTACTCCTACCCATGTGTCCGCTCAGGGCAGTGCAGTGTCCCAATTTGAACACTGCTTGGCAATATTTCTCTGGTACTATAAACTGTAGTCGCTCTTCGCCGCGAGCTGTAATAAATTGACGGTAGAGCCGGTCGATTTGCCTTACGAACCTTACGGAGTTACCGCGTAGTGTCTTGGTCTTAACTGCCAAAAAACCTTTTTTCAATATTTTGAGCGAAGGGTCTATTTCTACCTCATTCCCAACAGCTTCGCTATTCACGAAGTCAGCGTGGGAGGCAACTTTGAGAGGGGTGACTGTTTCTTTACGGTTACCCGCGGCTCGACTGACCGCCGCGGCTCCGGTTTGGGTGGCCGTGTCGCAGGAAAGGGCATTTCTCGCACCCTTAATGTTACCGATTATGAGGTCATATATAGGATTTTCTACAGCTGCTGCATTTAACTGACCTGTGTAGAATGGTGTTACGACATACACCGAGACCTCAGGTGCCTTCCTTTGACTCCCGTCTATCATCGTTATCCCTATGTGAAGCCCGGTATGGTGACAACGACTCGCCAGGCTCCTCCTTATAGTACAACCGGTGGACCCACTGTCTCTCATTACAGTAAAAGCCTTATAACTGGGCACGCTAGGGGCTCTGGTCCTTGCCGAGTTATTCAATGTGCCGAGTTATGCAATGTCCTCCTCTGATATGGGTAAAAAAAAAAAAATGTAAATACAGTAGTGTAAAAGCATAAAAAGTACACTTACCAGTGAACGGGTTGCATGTGCTGGCTTTGATATCACACTCAGCACAAATAGCACGCATGGACGCACCTGCATCCATCCTTGCCAGCACTTTCACCTTTTCCTGCAGGCTCAGGCTCTTCAATTTCATTCCTTTCCTGCTGGAGACACCCTTGCGTGATGGAGCTGACATCTTGATATACAGTACTGTATGATGTAATCCCAAAACACGTAAAATAGGTGGCAAAGTAAAGCAAAGGTCGGGAACCAGCGCGTAGGTTTGAGCCGTGTTTTTGTCGTCCAAGCACCGTCTTGGATTACAAATCCCAATCCAATAACACTTGCTGAAATGTGTGTTATACTACTTTGTGATATTGTTTGCAATGTTTTGCATTGATTATTATTTTGGCTCCTACCAAGCTTGTTGTGTTTTTGAAGCAGAAACCAATCTTTTTCAATTTCGACAAAAAACGGAATTCGTATCCAAGACGGTGCTTGGACGACATAAACACGGCTCAGCAGCTGACAGCCTATGCACTGGTTCCCGACCTTTGCTTTACTTTGCCACCTATTTTACGTTTTTTGGGATTACATCATACAGTACTGTATATCAAGATGTCAGCTCCATCACGCAAGGGTGTCTCCAGCAGGAAGGGAATGAAATTGAAGAAACTGAGCCTGCAGGAAAGGGTCAAAAGGACAAAAACACGACTTTATGCGACTGAGGATATGCTGAGTGTAAGCAAAGAGATGCAGTTATAACGTCAATATGCCGAGATACATTATTTTTTCCAGACTTTCTGTTTACATGTTCACACAAGAGGTTGTGAGGGCATAATATGCCGAATGAAAACCAAGAGATGCAGTTTAGGTGAGGCGGTAGCAGAGTGGTTAGCGTCACCGAGTGGCGTTCTCGAAGACCCGAGTTTGATCCCGAGTGAGACCCATAAATCCACTTAAAATCTTTCTGCACCGTCGAGTGGCCTAAGAACACCCACATGCCCTGTCCATTAACTCTAACTTCGACTGTGAGTGCATGAGAGGACACAGGGGGGCGGCATGAGCCTCTAATTACAAGCGTCACTATAAAAATCCTGCCTGTGCCACCAACGGGCGAGGGCCAACCATCACAGCCCTCGAGTGAGCCTCCAGGGCCTACCATCCCACCCCTGGAGCTCACTGCCTACATGCGCTATAGGCATAGATGTAAAAAACAACATAAAACAACAACAACAACAACTTTGTCCTTGCCTTGCCGAGTTATATCAAATTCCGAGTTCTACAGTGCCGAGTTATAAGGGTTTTACTGTAATGACACAAACTTATGAATTTACACATCGAGACTGACTTTTTGTGCACAAATATGACATTTACTATTGACCCTGCTCGACCCA
>JACEEZ010018012.1:0-2500 GCA_016584305.1 Chionoecetes opilio
TGGACCTAGGATACCGGAATCCAAAGTTGTCTTCGTAACCACTGCGTGAAGCGGATGTCCCTCTCTAGCCATGCTTGGTCCAGGAACAGTGGAGTACAAGGCTCCAATGCCGTCTGTCCCGACGAATGGATCAATCAATCATTGGGGGCATACGCCGGGGGGCGCGTCGCCTCGCCCACCCTACGACGCCACTCCCGGGGGTCACCACGCGCGAGTTCCCATGCAGGCTTCTTTCCCATACCAAGCAGCTCTCGACAAGAAACATCAACTTGCCCCAGCCACGAGCCTTGTGGGCGCCCCCTTGGCCTCCTCCACGCCGGATTGTCTCTTACAGATACAACCCGATGGGAAGGATCGGTTTCAGGGTAGCGTGCCACATGCCCATATAGCCGAAGCTGGCGCTGACGGACTATGCAGGTAATAGGCCTCGATTCAGTCTCACGGTGCAATCGCTGATTTGACACGTAATCATCCCAGCGATACCCCATGATTCTGCGAAGACCCTTATTACCAAAGGGATTGATTCGTTTCTTCAAGTCACTATATAGTGTCCATGTCTCACAACCATAGAGTAGGACAGGGATCACAAGCGGCTTGAAGATCCAGATCTTTGTCCTCCTGCACAGGTACCGACAATGCCAAATACTCCAGCTGAGCGAGTCCATAACACCGTGGGCTATGCCAATCCGCCGTAAGGCTTCTTGACGTGACCCGCCGTCATTATGGACTGCGCTACCAAGGTATGTAAAACTTTCCAAGATCTCAATGTCCTCGCCACACGCATGAACAGACTGTACTGCTTCATCTAGTAAGTCTCCAAACACCTGGACCTTGGTCTTGAGCCAGGAGACCGCAAGTCCCAAAGGCTTTGCCTCCTCGTGCAGCGCCTCGAGAGCCATCACCAGGACCTCCAGCGACCCAGCAAAGATTACTGCATCATCGACAAAAACAAGATCAGTGATCTTGGTGTTGGCGACGGATGCTCCACAATCACTTTGATCTGCAACCTTGTCCAATACCCAGTCCATACAAGCGTTGAAAAGTGATGGGGCAAGGACGCACCCTTGCCTCACTCCTGTATTCACAGGAAATAAGCTGGATACACCTGCCCCACACTTCACAGCACTCTCAGTCCCAGAATACAGACCAGTTATCAAACCAATAGTCCTTGCAGGAATCCCTCGAAGTCGCAGAAGATCCCAGAGTGACTCACGATGCACTGAGTCAAACGCCTTCTTGAGATCAACATAGGCTGCAAGCATCCCCTGTCGAAACTCACGTTGGCGTTCCACCAGGACACCAGAACTAATGGAGAAAAACCTAAATTCGACTCATATCTGAATGTGAACGATAGTTGTCTCTCTATTTATGTTGCTCCATAATACTGCGCAGAAAGGACAAATAACAAATTAAGTACTTGTTGACTGGTCAAGGTCGTCAGGAGTGTAGTGAGCCAGAAACGCCGAGTACAGAGGCGCCCCACTAAGGGGGTGTAGGAGATACGCTGTATCCTTGTAGGAAATATGTCACTACTCTCAAAACTGCTAAATTTGTAGGGGGGTTTTGTGTAGGAAATGTGCTGGATACTTGTTTTGGTGTAGGAAATATGACTGCCTATGTGCAGGATATGTGGCAGTACTCCAACTATTGTAGGTTTGTATGAGATGTGACTACGTCCCTTTTGACATGGTAAGGATAAAAAAAGATGTGAATTGATGATAATAGTGTATGGTATAAGTAAAATGTGTGTGAGGTAAGGTTAGATAAATACTGACGTTTGCAATATAAACAAACATTAAAAATCTTGACAGACGAAATGTGCGACTGTCTTAAGAATGAGTAAAATGAGAGAATAAAATAATAAAATAATATATTGAAATAGAAGAAAGGAATAAAATGAAGAAGAAACTTACACCACCATAAGAGAAAATACAGTAAATATATTCGCGAGCAAGACATAACGCAGCTCCTCCTCAATAAACCACACAAAGAAAGCGGGAGGCACATAGAAATAGACGCCTTTACAACAAACTCAGTCAAGTATCTCGCAATTCACACGCTCGCCAATTTGTGGACCAGACTTGAGAGATAAACCATAAAAAAACAAAAAAAAAACAGGTCTCTTTCTTCTATTCCTTCGATATTCCAATTTTTCTATTTCCTCATTCTGTTTTCTATTTTCTTATTAAGTCTATCTATTGTATTTCCTTTGTTTCTCCTCTTCTGTTCCTTCTCTTATATAAAACTCTCATTTTTTCTCCTCTTGCACTTGTTACTACTTTTATTGTTTTATCCCTCCTCCTCCTCCTCCTACTCCTCTTCCTGCTCCTCTTTTTTCTTTCTCTCCTCCTCCTCCTCCTCTCCTCCTCCTCCTCCCTCCTCCTCCTCGTTGTCTCTTATTCCTTTGTTTCTGCTTGTATTCTTACGTCTCTGCAAACTTCCAATATTTTTCTTGTATTGCTTGGTTTTACTTTATTCTTCCTCCAGCTCTTCCTCTGCT
>JACEEZ010018012.1:15000-50000 GCA_016584305.1 Chionoecetes opilio
AAGTAACGGATTCAAGCTGGAAAGCGTAATTAGAAAGTAATGGGGAAAAATGGGTAAAAAATGGGGTGGTGAATGAATGGAATGGTCTCAGTAAACAGGTAGTTAGTGCTGAGTCATTGGGAACTTTAAAGGGGAGCTAAATAGGTTCATGGAGGGATGAAAGGTGGGTGTAGGTAGTTTTGGTGACAGGAACTACCACGTGTAGGCCTCGCGGCCTCTTGTAGCTTCCTTATTTTCTTATGTTTTCTTATGTTATGTTCTTATGTTCTGACAATATAATGAAAGCTTTCCGTAATTGCCTTGTTGAAACTCACACAGTAAGTAACGTGATTAAGGAGAAAGAATTAAGAAAAATTGCTTACAATAAGGAAAGACATCGACAGCAGAGAGAGAGAGAGAGAGAGAAAGAGAGAGAGAGGAGAGAGAGAGAGAGAGAGAGAGAGAGAGAAAAGAGAGAGGGGGAGAGAAAAGAAAAAGAGAGAGAGAGGAGGGGGGGGGTGGTTCAGGGGGGGTCTTCAATTCAATTCAATTTTTATTTCCACAGGGTAGTGGTTATTACATACATATTAAAATAAAACAAATATATGCAATATATACAAAGCTAATAGAAAGTACTTAAATTGATCAGTAAAGTAAGGGGTTTATTCTGTGGCTCTGTGGTCATAAATTACAATGATGAATAAGGCCAGTCTTGAATTAGTTTAATGTTACTGCAAGTTTTATGTGGTTGGGCAGAGCTTTCCCACATTTTTGGGCCCAAAACCTTTAGTGATCGGGCCCCTGTGTCAGTCTTGAAGCGTGGGTATATATATATTATCATTCTGCCTCGTGTGTTCCCAAATGACATCAGATACCTTTTCATAGTCACAGAACCATTCAGGATAAACTATAAATAGGGACTTATATACATGTACTAATACATCAAATTCATGTTTCTGTCCTATTCTGAGCCACTTTAGTTCTTCATAAGCTGGAGACACAGGGTCGTACTTCCTCAGGCCACCAACAGGACCCGGGCTGCAAGTTTGTAATTTTGGGCTTTAGCTTTTTGTGTCATGTTTGTTGTACCCCAAATTTTTATGCAATAATTAATGCTACTTAACCTAAGATTTATGCATATTTTTTTTGCCTTTTTTTTAAAGAGCCCGCTTACTCTGTTCACATATATCAGTGTCCCCATACTTTTCTCTTTACTTCATTTTGTGAACTTCAAAATTCATATATTGGTCAAAGTGTAGGCCTAAATTTTTACACTCGTGTTTGGGAAATGATAGCAGTGTCATTCATACGTACAACAGTATCATTAGGAATTGTGATATTAATTGGTTATTCCCTAAAAAATACATTGGTTTTTTTAAGCGTTAAGTAGTAGACCGTTTCTTAGGAAATATTGTTAAAATTGTTTCTTGGTTATAAGTTTTTCCCAGATTGCTTGGGACAGCGTAAAAATTTGAATATAAGCCATCCATTAGGTGATCCCAAAGATCATTTACATAGACAGTAAAAAAAATTTGGGACCGAGGATGGAGCCTTGTGGAACACCATAAGTAATATTTTCATCCGATGATACTGTTTCATTTAGTTTTACACTTTGCCTTCTATCTTTTAAATAATCTTCCAACCAAATGAGCTTACACCTAGGGCATTACATTTGCTTAACAGTATTGAGTGGCTTACGCTGTCAAAAGGCTTTGGAAAAGGTCACATATGTTAGAAACGATATTTTTTATTGTCCATATTGTCATAAATATATCAGTTATGGTGACCAGGGCAGTTTCAGTAGAAAGTTTAGGCGAAAACGTGCTGTGTGCTGGAGAGCTGATTTTTAAAGACTCAAGATATTCTATTAATTGGGAGGCAACTATTTTTTCCATGGACTTAGAAAATGGTAATATTGATATTGGCTGTCTATAGGCTAAAATTATGGACGTCTCCATTTTTATGTGCAGGAACCACTTTAGATGCTTCCAGGCCGTTGGTACAACACCTGTTACAAAAGGGTGATTTTTTATGTTGGTGAGGTAAAAAACGATAGCATATAACGAATCTTTCATAAATGTTAGTGATATTCTATCTGAGCCGGTAATTTTGTTTTATTTAGTGTTTAACAGTAAGTATTACAGTGTTAACATCTATTGGTTGAGGTTGAATTCAGGTTGTCGTTGTTTTTTGAGTGTTTAAGTGCTGGAATAGTGAGGCTCTTAAAACCCAGTTGTTTTTTGAGAGCGTCAAATTGTTTTTACCAAATTTGGGAAAGAAAAATTTTTTGAATTCTTCGGCTTTTTCTTGATATTATCAATTTTTTATGTAGTGGGGAATCTTTGTTAAGGGACAATATCCCTTATTGTTCTCCATGTGGCAGCTATATTTCCCTTATTTTTCAATTCATTAAGATAAATTCAACTTTTTCGCTTTTGTAATAGAGTTTTTTACTTCTTTCTTCTTATTTTTAAATAATTGTTGCAACTCAGTGTTGCCCCTATCTAATTTAAATTTTGCATATAGATTATTTTTCTCAACAATTGAGGCACGAATCTCATCATTCAGCCAAGGTGCGGAGGTCGTTTTGATTTCTTTTTGATATAAGGGGGACATAATCAAACATTGTGTAAATACTCCATTGAAGATTTTTAATTGTGCGTTCACGTTTTCTGAAAAATGTTTATTTCATTTAGCTTATTTGATTTGGCAATGATGGATGAGCAGAGAGTATCCCTTGAATAATTGGCAAGGTGTCGGAAGGTTGGGATACTCGTTGTTTCTTAGGCTTAGTTATACTTAGCTTGGCTGAGATTGAGTTCGTGATCTCCAATTG
The DNA here is from genome assembly GCA_016584305.1 of Chionoecetes opilio. NCBI lineage: Eukaryota > Metazoa > Arthropoda > Malacostraca > Decapoda > Majidae > Chionoecetes > Chionoecetes opilio. Next base: position 17,816 of record JACEEZ010018012.1, read on the forward strand.
AGAGGGAAGAACATCATGTGGGCACTACCAGCTTGTGTTGTTAGTAATTATTACATCAAGTAGAGTCTGGGATGTTTTTTGTAATCTTGTAGGTTTATCGATTAGTTGTTTTAGCTTGTTTTTTCTTACAAGTTTGCTGATTTTATTTGTTGGGGAGAGTATATTATCATTTAAATCACCAGTACATAAAATATTTCTTGCTGAGAAAAGTGATTGAAGTGAGTATTAGGTATCAAATGAGTCAGCGTGGCCTTTGGGTTGCCTGTAAATACACGCTACGATTATAGCTGGTAACATGTCACATTGTATGGTTACATAAGTGTCTTCAATATCAGGGTGAAATCTCACTGTTGAGTGTTATTGGATTAGTTTTCAGAGTTTTTTTCACATATATACAAAACCCTCCTCCACGTCCACTGTCTTTTCGGAATAACTTATAATTAGGAATGGATATTAGAAGTCTGATATGTGAGGGAGAGCCACGTTTTCACTAATGCAAAGAACGTCAACATCTCTAGCTTTTATCATTAACTTAATTTTATCAAAAAAGCTAGAAGAGACTAGAATTGACGTGTTCAATCGTCAACATTTTTTTCACGATTAAACGGCACAAACTTCTTTGCCAACCATTCATCATAGGGTTCAATATTACTTTTATGACCAAACGTTTGACACGTAAAAATCTTATTTTGCGTTCATACCGGCAGCTGCTCTGAAGGGTTATATTCCCCGCAGTTGAAGCAAGCCCCCTGGTGGCTGGCGGACAGGGAAGGGAGTTCATGGCGATTCCACGTGCTGTCTCCACCAGTCATGTCGTTTCTGGGGGGGGTAGTAGCGGATGTGGAGGGGTGTTGTTGGTATCCCTCCAGTGGCGCCGCCTCGTTCCGATTAAGAGGAAAATAGTACTGTGGGGAGTGTGGGAAGGTGTGGTGGGAAGGGAGGGGGGGATAGAAAGCATGGTGAAAGGGGGGGGGGTGGAGATTGATGGTGGGGGGCCCGGGTCGCGCCAGCTGACTGGTGGTGGGGGTCCCGGCGTGGGCCCTAGGCGTCTCTCGCTTGACCACTGTTGCCCTGGGACTGGTTGAAGGGTCTCGAGGGGAGGGAGGGAGGATGCTGACCAGGGTAAACCCTCGACCTTTTGAGTCCCTCCCCTGCTGCCAATGCCCAGGTGGTGGTGTGTATGGTCTATGGGGAGGGAGGGAGGACGTTGACGGGGGTCAGCTCTCAACCGCTTGAGTCCCTCCCCCCGCTGTTGCTGCTGCTTCACAGGTGCGGTGGTTATCTGTCTCCGGGGGAGGGAGGGGGGACATCTCTCGGTGTGGTTAGTCCGTGTCCTCGTTTGACCTCCCTGGGAATTCAAATACTCCTTTGTCTGCTGTTGCTGCAGCTGTCCTGGCTGTGATTGGCGCCTCTGGTGGTGGCGGCTAGCTACTACCTGCCACCCAAATTCAGTGGGGAGCGTAGCAGATGTTTCGCTGTATTTATCTTTTATTCTTTTCTCACTGGGCATGTTGAAATTGTTCGTATTAAGTTTTATTTTTTCCCAGTTCAGACAGTCCAATAGTGTTGGATGCTTATTCGCTATTGTTTTTATGAGCCTTATAACACCCGTTCTGCTTAATATTGGGAACTGTGTAGTACTGTGCTGCTCGTAGCAATACTCATCTATGTCTCCCGATCCTAGTTTGAAGTATTGTTCGGGGTTTAATGTTTGAATCTCATTTTCATCAGCCCATTTTTGTATATGGACATTCAATTCGCTGATTTTGGCTTGCACAGTGTCATTTAGTGGATTGGGAGCAAGTGAGAGAGAGAGAGAGAGAGAGAGGAGAGAAGAGAGAGAGGAGAGAGAGAGAGAGAGAGAGAGAGAGAGAAGAGAGAGAGAGAGAGAGAGAGAGAAGAGAGAGTTCATTTCATCACTACTGATATAGCACTGAATGGACAAAATAGCTGAAATTTCCTATTTTATTTCATTCCTAAATAATGATGATTATATAGGATGGGTCAGAACAAACCGTGCGTGCCTGCGAGCGTGCGCGCGCGCGCGTGTGTGTGTGTGTGTGTGTGTGTGTGTGTGTGTGTGTGTGTGTGTGTGTGTGTGTGTGTGTGTGTGTGGGGTGTGTGTGTTATGTGTGTGTGTGGTGTGGTGTGTGTGGTGTGTGTGTGTGTGTGTGTGTGTGTGTGTGTGTGTGTATTACAGGGTCCTGACGACAGAAAGGTAAGAGGAGGAAAGAAAGTAAGGAAGGAAGGAAGGAAGGAAGGAACGAAGGAAGGAAGGAACGAAGGAAGGAAGGAAGGAAGGTGATGACTTAAGAGTGGGAAGGAAAGAGGGAGGAGAAAGGAAGCCATGAGGGAGTGAGAGGAGAGAATGAGGCTGCCTGGTGGCCGATGGGAGGGAGATAGAGAGGGAACAAAGAGAAATGACGAGCAGCTGGAGGAAGAAGAGGAGGAGGAATACAAAGGAATACAAAGGAAACACAAACAGCAACAGACCGATAGGTCCTTACAAGACTGTTTGCTTTAACTACACTACACTAACTAGATAATAAGAGAGAAAGGATAGGAAGTAGAAGGCTCCTCCCCACCCACCCATCCCTCCAGCCGAAGCTGGCCGGAAAAGAAGTGATACCATGCAATATAGAAAAACTGCATGGAATTTGTGAGGAAAGTTGAAAGCTGTAATCTATGGCTAACTACTACTAGTTTGTGGGGGTAGGTTTAGTGCTTGATAGATAGGTCATGTTATGTGTGTTTTGTAATGGTGTGAAAAACAGTGTGGAGGTTCAAGGGGTGGTGCGGCAACCTTGCCTGGCGCTTTCTTGGGAGGCAGCAGTCAATCAGGCCCCAGCTCCGTTCAATCCACTGCGGATTGTGTACTGTCCATGTAGGACGCCGTACACTTCAATGCCTCCTGCAGCAGTGACCCCTGGTACCTTAAATCCCGATGGTGGTCACTAACTGTCAGGACCCTAACTGAACCACAGCCCGTCATAGGTCGAGAGTAGTAGTGGTAACCGTTAACTCGGGGCTATCTGTGTGTGTTATGAGGTCTAATGTAGTGTTGGTGTAGGCTCAGTGTGGAAGTTCAGGGGTGGTGCGGCAGCCATGCCTGGTGCTTTCTTGGGAGGCAGCAGTCAATCAGGCCCCAGCTCCGTTTCAATCCACTGCGGTAGTGCACTTTCCAAGTAGGACGCCGTGCACTTCAATGCCCCCTGCAGCAGTGACCCCTGGTATATAAATCCCGATGGTGGTCACTAACTGACAGGGCCCTTACTGAACCACAGCCCGTCACAGGTCAAAAGTTGTAGTAGTGACCGTTTACTCGGGGCTGTCTGAGACGTGTGGGAGGGGTTGTGTAGACGCGACTCGCAATCATTTTACGCAATGAGAGTAAGTTTCAGAGGCCCGCGAGATAAATTTATTATTCCGAGATAAACAGTGACAACCGGGGATTTGATATGAAATATTTATCGAGGCGATTTTTAAGTGATTCTATTGTATTTGAGTTTACTACGTCTGAAGGCAGCCCATTCCATACGTTTACAACACGGTTTGTGAAGTACTTTGCTTCGTTCGTTACAAACCGTTTCCTGCTTATTTTAAATCCGTTGTTTCTAGTTGAGCTGACGGTCTAGCGTGAAAAGATTTTCTGGGATACGTTCGTAAAATCCATGAAGATTTTAAAGACTTCGATGAGGTCACCTCTTATCCTTCGTTTTGTTAGTGGGAATAAGTTAAGTTCTTTGAGCCGATTTTCGTACGATTTATTTCGCAATCTAGGTATCATTTTGGTTACTCTGCGCTGTATTTTTTCTAGTTTATCTATGTCCTTTTTTTAATAAGGTGACCAGAACTGCACACAGTATTCTAGATGGGGGCGAACAAGCGAGTTAAAAGGAGTGAGTATAACTTTTTCAGATTTGAAACTGAAAGTTCGTCCAATAAAGCCAACCAATTTATTGCAGTTTTTACTACCTCTATAATTTGGTTATTCGGTTTGAGATCTTTCGAGATTATAACGCCTAAATCTTTTTCTTTATCAACACTTGTTAGTTGGAAATCGTTCATCAGTAACTTTTATGAGGGGTTTTTATTACTGATATGTAGTAACATGACATTTGTCAAAGTTGAAATTCATTTGCCATGTTTTTGACCATTCTGTTAGCGTGTTTAAGTCGTTTTGTATGAGTTGGCGCTGAAATTCTGTGGAGGCTATGTTTGTGATTTTCGTGTCATCAGCAAATTTAGATATCCTGCATGTGATTCCCTCGTCAATGTCATTTATGTATATTAAGAACAGGATAGGTCGGAGAACTGATCCTTGAGGAACACCACTATTTACACTGGTCCAGTCAGAAGAATTTCCATTTATTACCACCCTTTGTTTACGAGTTGACAGCCAGTTTTCTATCCAATTTGAAAGATGGCCTGTTATACCATGAGCTTTTACTTTGCTAATGAGACGCTTATGAGGAACTTTGTCGAACGCTTTTTGAAAATCGAGGTAAACTACGTCTACTGCCCTCGTGTTGTCGTACATCTTAAATACACTATTGTAAAATTCAAGTAAGTTTGAGAGGCATGAGCGCTTATTTCTGAATCCATGTTGCGAATCTTTGATTATGTCATTTTCTTCTAAGAACTTAACGATTTTGTCTCTTATGATGGATTCCATTAATTTTCCGGCAACTGATGTTAAACTGATTGGGCGATAGTTTCCGGGCTGCGACTTGCTTCCTTTTTTTAATATGGGTGTGACATTTGCTAGTTTCCATTCGCACGGTACATTTCCGGTGAGTAAAGACTTATTAAATAAGATGGAAAGTGGTTTTACTATTTCGTTCTTTGCTTCTTTTAATATGCGTGGCGAAATTTTGTCAGGACCAGGAGCTTTGTTTATTTTCATATTATTTATCGCGAGCAAAATGTCACATTCCTGAAAGGTTAATGAGCTGAGGCAAGTACCTTTGTTCTGGGTTTTCGGGATGGGTTGATTTTGCGTGTTTTCCACTGTGAAGACTGATGCAAAAAAGTTATTTAGAGTATCCGCCATAGATACTTCATTTTCTGTGTGTTCGCCATTTTCCATTTCCAACGGTCCTATGGTTGACGTCATTACTTGTTTCCTTTTAACATAGCTGTAGAATTCTTTAGGGTTTGATTTGCTCATTTCGGCAACACGTACTTTAAAAAATGTTCTTGCTCTGCTTAATGAGTTTTTTCGTATTTCGTCTAATTCTGTCGTGATCGCATTTGTCGTCTTCATTTTGTGTTTCTTTGTGTTTTTCATATGCACGCTTTTTAGCTGCAAGGCTGTCCTTGATTTCGCGGGTCCACCATTTCGGTTTAATGTTTTGAAAAGATCGCCTATATCGCATCGGTTGGAGGAGGAGGAGGAGGAGGAGGAGGAGGAGGAGGAAGGAAGGAAGGAAGAATAAGAAGAGACAGGAAGTTTAGAAAATGGTGTCACAAGGAAGGCGGAGATTTTTTATGTGTTGGGAAAAATGAAGGAGGAGGAAGAGGAGGAGGTTGGAAAGATGAGGAAGAGGAGGTTGGAAGGAGGAGGAGGAAGAGGAGGTTGGAAGGAGGAGGAGGAAGAGGAGGAGGAGGAGGAGGAGGAGGAGGAGGAGGAGGAGGACGAGGAGGAGGAGGAGGAGGAGGAGATGGAGATGGAGGAGGTGGAGGTAGCCTGTTTCATAAAGTGGCCGGGGAGAAGAAGAGGAAGGCGGACCACACACACTGGACCTTCACCAAACGTGGGTGTTGACCGCGTCCTCGTAACCAAAGTGGACGAGGGGGAGTAGGAAGAAGCAGAAGAAGAAGAAGAAGAAGAAGAAGAAGAAGAAGAAGAAGAAGAAGAAAATGAAGAAGAAGACGAGGTGTAGGAGGAAGAAGAAGGCGATAAAGAAGAGGAGGAGGAAGAAGAAGGCGAAGAAGAAGAGGAAGGGGGAGGAAGAAGGTGAAAAAAAAGAGAAGGAAGCAGAAGAACGCGAAGAATATCAAAGAAGAAAAAGAAGAACTGAAACTAACCTATTATGATAAAAGCCAATATGATACCGTACACGTTTAGACCCAAAGCAACACAAACAAAGCCCACTCAAGCAACACTCTTGATATACACAAAGGTGTTTCATGAACATCCCCCCAAAATAAATTAGAATAAACACACAACGCAAAAAACAACACTATCACGCCAATCACTACTATCACTTAAAAAAAAAAGCCTGAGGAAGGAAGATAAAGCCTTCAGGCGCTATAGGCTCCAACGTAAAAAAAAAAACGCACATGCATGAAAATGCCTCAAATAACACACACACACACACACGGGAATTTTTCAATGACAAATTTGGGCGGTTACTGTCCCCCTTAAGCAAGGGGATGGGGGTGTGTGGTGTGTGAGGTCCCAGCATTACCCAAAGATCGGTAATAATGAGCTCCAAGCTCGCACCGGGAGTGAAATTGGCGATCACAAGCCGCTCGCGTGGACAAGACCAAGGGTGAATGACACACACACATAAAAAAAATAATAATAATCTATCTATCTATCTATCTATCTATCTATCTATCTATCTATCTATCTATCTATCTATCTATCTATCTATCTATCTATCTCTATCTATCTATCTATCTATCTATCATTATCTATCTATCTATCTATTCTATCTATCTATCTATCATCCATCCATCCATCCATCCATCCATATATATATATATATATATATATATATATATATATATATATTATATATAAAACAAAACGAATTCATTCCACAACCAGAGAGAAAATCTGGAATGAACACTGGCCGAAGGGAGTTGGAGCGGGGTGACTTTCAAAGTGTTAGTTCTGTGCTCGTTCCCTTTACAGAGGCGAAAGGGCGAGGACAGGCGGCTGGTTTGCCATTTACGAGGCGAGGGATGAGTCGCGCGGCCCGTTATCTGCGGCACGTGGACATTTCTCGCCTTGCCGGCCAGCCCACGGGTATCAAAAGTGTCTACAGCCTGCCTCGCCCCTCCCTCTCTCTCTGCCTCTCTCGTTCCCTCCCTCTCTCCTTCCAACCTTCCCTCCCTCCCGCACTTCCCCTCTGACTGGCTGGCTGAGGGTCGGAGGTGCGTTTCGAGGGTGTGAGGTGCAGTTGGGCAATCGTGAGCCGGGTTTTCGTAACGTTGCCGTGTGTATTTTATGGAGGCATTAAAAACATTGGGTTAGATCTGTTTTTTGTGTTTTTTGCGTGTGCTTGGGCGTGTGTGTGTGTGTGTGTGTGTGTGTGTGTGTGTGTGTGTGTGTGTGTGTGTTTGTGTTGTGTGTGTGTGTGTGTTGTGTGTGTGTGTGTGTGTGTGTGTGTGTGTGTCAGCGTAAAGAAAAATGTATAAACTTTAAAAAAAGGGAAAAAATCGACGAAGGAGTAAAATGCTGAAAATTATCTTTGAAAACTGCACTTCACCATAAGCTTCAGCCAAATATAATTGAGTTATCATCCTGACGTCCTTGTGCCGACTGAAAATACCCAAAAAGAAGAGAAATATAAAACTGCACAATGAATATACCGATGAACACTTATAACGTTTTCTTTCAGCGCACATCAGGAGTGACACAAAACAGGGGGGATACGTCATAAAAAAATAAGCAACCTGAATATTCGTATTGCATATATCATTAGATGCCAGACGTCGAGAGGGAAACTTGTAGAGACTTGTAGCATTGCCTGGCGGTGCGCGGGTCTTGGGTTCCCTTACCATCACCTGTCATGGCAGACATCTCCTTCCTATAATAATCATAATAATAATAATAGTAATAATTGTCATAATAATAATAATAATGATTATAATTTTATTCTCACCGGAAGGCATACAGGAAAAACAGCAACAGGAATGATACTCCTATGATCCCCTCTGTCCATGACCTGACGTGGCGGGAGGAGGGTGGTGGTGGGACGTCCTTCCATGCCTCCCTCGCCCTGCCACTGCCTAGCGTGCGTGTGTGTTTGTGTGTAAGACAGTAGGAGTGTGTGTGAATGCCTGAATGGGTCTTGTTTGCTCATGTGACTGTCTGTGTGTGTGTGAGAGGAGAGAGAGAGAGAGAGAGAGAGAGAGAGAGAGAGAGAGAGAGAGAGAGAGAGAGAGAGAGAGAGAGAGACTGTCACTCCCTGTTTGTATGTCCACATTCACCCTTTTCTCCTGCCGCTGCTAGTGAAGCCACTTTCAGGAGAGCTTGGTGATTGGTCTCGTCCCTTACTCAAGCATCAAGACTTGTGTGAGGCGGCGCAGTTCTCGTGTGCCTCTCTTCTCTCTCTCTCTCTCTCTCTCTCTCTCTCTCTCTCTCTCTCTCTCTCTCTCTCTCTCTCTCTCTCTCTCTCTCTCTCTCTCTCTCTCTCTCTCTCTCTCTCTCTCTCTCTCTCTCTCTCTCTCTCTCTCTCTCTCTCTCTCTCTCTCTCTCTCTCTCTCTCTCTCTCTCTCTCTCTCTACGGTCCTTTTATGTCCATAGCGGCTCGTCGGACAGTGGGCGACAGGTATTGACATTGTGAAAGCAGCGAGGCAAACAAACCTACTTCGGCAACGTCCTTCCTCCTGAGTCCTAACAAGAAAGCAATTACTGAATCATTCCTTGCGTCTGTCCTCTCTTTTGGTCTTATCTTTCCTACGATCTCTCGGGGTCTTTCATCCTGCCTCCGGTTCGGTCTTCCTTCAAAATGACCTTGCAGTGACAAACAACAATAAAAAAAACACAAAACATCTTCCTTTCTGACTTTCCTTCACCTGATTGACTGTGTTTTGCTGTTTTCTTTGTGTGTGTTTTTTTGAGATGTGAGAAAAAAAACATCATCTTTTCACGTAGTTTTGTTGTTTGCTTTCTTTGTGTTCTTGAGATACGAGAAAAAACTTCATATTTTCACGTAGTTTTGCTGTTTGCTTTCCTTGTGTTTTTGAGATACGACAAAAAACATCTTCATATTTACGAGTAATTTATTTTTGTATCGCCAATAACGTCACACACTGCATTCTCTAGGCTCTACTTCCATAACACCATTACCTTTAACACTCTTTTACCTCTCTCAAATCAGGTGTTACGCGCGCACGAACACACACACACATGACACTTCTCTTCAACATGCATTCTCACCCAACTTAAGACACCTCACGCTCCCTCTCTGCCTTGACACACACACACACTGACACACATACACACACTGACACCCACACACACACCCCCACTCACCCACTCAATTAACGAAACAATACGAGTTTATGACAAGATTAATACGATGACCCAATATACACACAGTTTTCCAGCAAAGAATATGATAAATTGACATTTTTTATTGATAGAATGTGTGTGTGTGTGTGTGTGTGTGTGTGTATTCATCTAGTTGTATTCATCTAGTTGCATTTTACAGGGCCAGAGCAATGCTCGTGTGGCCCCGTCTCCATATCAACATTTTTATATCATTCATCCTTAGTGCTTTGTGTTGGCCGAAGCCAGCACCCCGGAGAGCAGGTCACAAACCCCGGCTAACACCCGGTACCCATTCACGGTACAGGTTTCCCTGTCCACCATTCAGGTGGACAGGGGCTCAGGTTTCAAGGAAACAACCCATTTGTTTCCGCTACGCCCGGGGATCGAGCCCGGGACTTCTCGGTTGTGGACCGAGCGTGCTATCCCTTACACCGCGGAGTACCTGCTCTCTCTCTCTCTCTCTCTCTCTCTCTCTCTCTCTCTCTCTCTCTCTCTCTCTCTCTCTCTCTCTACACGCCAGGGTGGCCTGGTTGGTAGAGCGCGCGGCCTGTGTGTAGAGACGCTGCATTCGGTCAGCGGTTCGAGTCCACCAAGTTCATCCTGGTGTGGTGGCGCTTTGTATAGTCAATAACCTTGTAGTTGGTACTTGCAAAGTGTCTAGATAGAATCAAAGAATCTTCTCTTCTCTCTCTCTCTCTCTCTCGTCTCTCTCTCGCTCTCTCTCTCTCTCTCTCTCTCTTCTCTCTCTCCCCTCTCTCTCTCCTCTCTCTCTCTCTCTCTCTCTCTCTCTCTCTCTCTCCTCTCTTCTCTCTCTCATATTTCATTATTTCTTCAGTAGTTGTCTTTTATTTATAATATTAAAGATTTTTCCGTAGATTATTTTTTGTTTGTGTTTTTTATTATAATTGGGTTTTGCTTTTTACGATATTTTCGCCGAATATTTTCATTCTAGTATCTTAGATTTGTTTTTTTTGGTTTCTCGTGTTTTTTCATACATTTCCTACTTTTTATCTGAAATTTCTTCTTTCAAGTATTTTCTTTAGTCATATTTTGCGTTTGTTTCAATATACATAAATATTTAGAATTTTACTTGCATCATCATCATCGCCATCACTATCATCACCATTATCATCAGCATCATCATCATCATCATCATCATCATCATCATCACCATCATCATCGTCATCATCATCATCATCATCACACCACTATCCTCATCACCATCACCACCACCACCATCATTATCACCATTATCATCATCATCATCATCATCATCATCATCACCATCACAGTCCTCATCTTCATCATCATCTCATCATCATCATCATCATCATCATCATCATCATCATCATCATCATCATCATCATCATCATCACATCACATCCTCATTATCTTTCCCTCATCATATTTCATTATCATTCAACATGGTCACTTCTCTTTTCCTACTCCATTTTATTTCCATTCAACTGGTCACTTCCTCTTTTATCATCTTATCTCCTTTCTCATTTCCATTCAAGTTTCCTTCTCTTATCGTCTTATATCTCTCTTCCTTCTTTTATCGTCTTATATCTCTCTTCCTTCTCTTATCGTCTTTTATCTCTCTTCCTTCTTTTATCGTCTTTTATCTCTCTTCCTTCTTTTATAGTCGTTTATCTCTCTTCCTTCTTTTATCGTCTTTTATCTCTCTTCCTTCTTTTATCGTCTTTTATCTCTCTTCCTTCTTTTATCGTCTTTTATCTCTCTTCCTTCTTTTATCGTCTTTTATCTCTCTTCCTTCTTTTATCGTCTTTTATCTCTCTTCCTTCTTTTATCGTCTCTTATCTCTCTTCCTTCTTTTATCGTATCTTATCTCTCTTCCTTCTTCCATCTCGTTGACTCAAGCAGCTTTATTCCATTTCAACATTTATTCTACCTCATAATATTTCTTCCTCCACATCTTAGTCGCAACTCATTCTCTTTCATCACTTGTTTTATCTCCCATCATTCTCTTTTCTCCTATCTTTCATCATTTATCTCTCCCTTTCATCTCTATCTTTTTACTGACTGATTATTTTCTTTTATCATCATTTCCTCTATCCTCTTTCCTTCGTATTATATCTATTTTTTTTTACATCCTTCCTTCGAAATATGAATGAAAAGAGTAATATCCAGAATACAGCAAATGGAGTTCGAGGTTTATCTGTAAAGTGGGAAGGAAAGGGGAGGGGAGGAATGAGGGAGAGGGGAGGAGGAGGAGGAGGAAGAGGAAGGGTAAGGGGGTTTGAAAGAGTACTTACTTAGAGAATCTTTCCTCTTGGGGTGATGGGATAAGATAAGATTTTCATCCTATCTAGACACTTTGCAAGTACCAACTACAAGGTTATTGACTATACAAAGCGCCACCACGTCAGCACGAACTAGGCGGACTCGAACCGCTGACCGAATGCGTTGGGACGCTACACTTTAGCTCACGACTCTACCAACCTTGCCACTCTGACGGGTTGGGGTTATGGGAAGTAGGGGGTTGAAGGAGGGGGAGCTAGGGATGGGGGAGTAGGGGATGAGGGGTGAAGGGGTTTGGGGTTAGTGATGGGCCATGGGAGGGAGTAGTGGAGGGGTGGGGGTCTTTTTTTAGGAGAGGGGAGAAGGTAGGAGTGGGGTATGAGGCTAAGGCCCGTACCGAGAGTTGAAGGCGGTAGAGCGACGAACAGCTAGGTAGCTACGAACGGCATACCTTCAATTCTTTACCGAGAGTCGACATCGGAGGTTGGTTGAGATCTCACGCCTGTGGCAATCTAGTGGCAACAGTGCTGCTTCAAACTGTGTTGCCAGCAGTACGACTAAATTAGTGTATAATGCGAATTTGCCCTTATGCTCATTAAAAACATCAACAGAAACGTTGCGATCGGCTATGAAGTTGGTGAAATATATATTTAATGAAGTTAATTAACAGTAGAGGCGTGTATACGAAGTTTCTCTTACCGCTCACGTGAATATGTGCGGTACGAGAAACGTCCTGGCAGGTTTTGGCAGCGACCTTGATGATGGCGGTAGCTCAAGCCGCTACCCACCTCGCTGTCCTTAACCTCCTTCATTATTGTCACTAAAATCACTTATTGCCGCATATGTAATACCTAATAATCTTATACATGTACTTAAATACATATTGGCAAGAACATTTTTAACATATCTCTTAATCCATCCAGATTAGGAATGTAATACAAATTCATCGAAGGTTGAGTGACGACACGGGGATACCCGTGTCTCCAACCTTGACCGCGAACCGCGTCCCTGCTCTTCGTTCCAAAATTACAGGGTTTTTTATCCGTCTTATGGTAAGCGAAGGTCTGCCGTTCGTCGTTCTACCGCCTACCGCCATGACTCTCGGTACGGGCCTGTTTCTTTGGGGGGGAAAGGGTTAGCGGGTATTATTTTTGGGAGATTAATGGGGGGAAGGAGGAGGTGGAGGAGGAGGAATACATAGGAATAACAGACACCAGGAGACCTATTGGTGGGGAGGCGGTAGCGTAGCGGTTAGAGTCTCCGACTGGCGTTCTCGGTGACCCGAGTTCGATCCCCGAAGAAACCCAAAACCTTTCTGCATCGTCGAGTGGCCTAAGAACACCCACATGCCCTGCCTATAAACTCTACCTTCGACTGCGAGTGCATCGGAGGACGCAGGGTGGCGGCATGAGCCTCTAATCACAGGCGTCACTATAAGAATCCTGCCTGCGCCACCAACGGGCGAGGACCAACCATCAGAACCCTCAAGTGAAACTCCAGAGCATACCATCTGAGCCCTGGGTCACCACTGCCTACAGGCGCTATAGGCACATCTGTACAAAAAAAAAAAATAAAAAAAAATAACTAGGGTATCTGTTGAACTACACACTACTAACTATCAACTAAATGTAAGAAAATAGTTGAAAAATTATATCATGTCCCTAAAGAAGATACATAGGAACATGGAAGTTTCGTAGTGAAGAATGATAGGATATGAAATATACTAACTACAACTTCTACTAACACTGATCGATCCGGGGGACTATAATATGAATTCGCTGGGCACTATCAATACCCATTTACTTTACAGTACGCGTCAAGTCTGTTTTTAAATGTAGTTATTGTGCTGGCTTCGACAACATTTGCTGGTATCTTGTTCCATCGATCAACAACTCTTACATTGGAATAATTTTTACGGAGATCTGTGATGCAACGTTGACCGTTTAGTTTTAAACCGTTATTTCTTGTTGTCACTTGAGGAGAACGCTCGAATAGGTTCTCTTGATTAATGACATCAAATCCTTTTAGGATCTTAAGGGTTTCTATCAAGTCCCCACGGATTCTACGATCCTTTAAGGAAAACATATTAAGTTTCCGCAGTTACTCTTCATAAGATGAATTTCGTAGCGTGGAATTTGTTTTGTTGCTCTTCTTTGCACTAATTCCAATTTGGCTTGATCTTTTACGAAACAAGGCGACCAGAATTGAACGGCATATTCTAAGTGCGGCCTAACCAAAGATGTGTATAATCGTGTCATTACTTTCGGAGTTTTATGTTCAAAGTTGCGTTTTATGAAGCCCAACATCAAATTCGCCTTTTTACTGGCAGGTAGGAAATGCAGACATTTTTTTTTTGTTTTTTTTGTTATTGTTTTGTTTTTGTTTTTGATTACAATACAAAGAACTGGCCAAGGGCACAACAAAAAAGGGTAACACAAGTCCCGCTTAGTTGCCAGTCCCTATAAGGAAGACAGTCTGGGAATAAAATAAAAAAGAGGGGTGAGCCAGTTTAGTTCGGGACTGGTTTTAAGATCATTACTGATGATGACACCTAAATCCTTTTCGTCCTGTACTTCAGTTAACGATTTATTTTGCATTTGATAGTTATATTTGAGGTTATCGTTGCCTATATGCATTACATTACATTTATCTGAATGGAATTTTAATAGCCAATTATCACTCCAATCTGATAGTTTGTCGAGATCACGTTGTATGAGTTCGCAGTATACTCTAGTATAAGCTTTACCGCCTAATTTGGTGTCATCTGCAAATTTCGATATTTTAGATACAAGTCCGCAGTCCAGATCATTGTTATATATATCAGAAAAAGAGTAGGACCCAGGACAGAGCCCTGAGGCACCCCACTAGTAACATCTAACCAATCAAAGGCCTCGCCATTTATTACTACCCGTTATTTACGATTTGAAAGCCAATCGCCAATCCATGAACATAATTGCTCTCCTAAGCCATGTGCCCTTAGCTTGGTCAAAAGTCGCTTATGGGGAACTGTTTCGAAGGCTTTCTGAAAATCAAGGTATATTACATCCGAGGGAATTTTAGCGTCCCAGTTTGAAAAAATAACATTAAAAAAATCGAGTAGGTTTGTTAAGCAGGATTTCTTATTTCGAAATCCATGCTGGGAGTTTAATATTGAGTTATTTTCATCGAGAAAAGACACTATTTTATCCCGCAATATTTTCTCAAATAGTTTAACAATCACAGACGTTAGACTAATTGGGCGATAATTACTTGCGAGGCTCTTACCTCCTTTCTTGAATATCGGTGTAACATTAGCTAATTTCCACATACTAGGAACATTTTTGTCCATTAGCAATTTATTGAGAATAATCTTTAATGAGAGCGAAAGTTGACTGTGACATTCGCGAAGTAATCTTGGCGAGATTTCGTCCACCTCCACAGATTTTGCTGGGTCGAGTTTCTGCAATTACTTTGATATTTCGTCTACTGTTATCTCTCCTATTTCCAATCTATCACTTTCGAGTCCCGCATTCATGTTTACTGGTTCTGGTAATGGAGCTTCGTCTTCTTTAATAAATACCGCATTAAAGTAATCATTGAGTACGGACGCCATAGTCTTATTTTCATTTACCAGTTATGTTATTCTTATTTTTCAGTGGCCCAATACATGTTTTGACGTTTTTCTTACCTCGTACGTATTGAAAGAAACTTTTCGGGTTTGATTTGGATTCCTTTGTGATTCATACTCGCGCTTTTTAGACTTAATTAATCCTTTGCAACGACGCTTTACGTCATTGTATTCGCTAGAATTGCAGTCCGCATTTCATCGCTTGTAAACTTTATACAGTCGGCGCTTACTGCCAATGATTTTTTTAAATCTCATTAGTCATCCAAGATTAGATTAGATTAGATTAGATATTTTATTGACCACACCAATACAAAGAAAATTCACATACAATATATCCTATGGTCCAACAAAAGAATACATAATTATGATGAATAACTAAATTATAAATCTTCATTCAACCTAAAGATTTACGCATATATCCGTAATATTTTGTATATAGCTGTACACACATCATCATCGGTCATTGTTTTTGAGAATAAATCATAGATACTTTTGATACAATAAACGTTGCGAACATCACTAGATAAGGGACACTCAACCATGACATGTTCTTCGGTCTGTATCTTGCCGCAGTGACACAGCCTCTCATCCACCGGGAGACGGCCACGTCCCTTCCTATTCCACCTGCCTGCCTCTATAGCTAAAGAGTGAGCTAACACACGGAAGCGTGTAAAAGCTATTCTATATAACTCACTGATGTTATGCTTTTCAATATACAAAGATTGCACTGTTAAGTTGGGATTCATGACATTTAAGTAGGTTATTCTTCTTGATGATGCAGAATGCATGATGTTATTTTTAAGTGTATCCATTGCTACTGCACAGTCATCAATATTATTGTTTATAAGATCTGACACATAAGTCTTGGTATTATATCTCGTGTCCAGTACGATTCGCAAAGCAAATCCTAAAGGGTCATCATCCATCCTAGATCGCTCCGCGTACATATTCGCAAAAAACTTTCTTTGTCTACTTTTACCAAGAGCTTGTATAGGTGGACACCCTGACTCGATGTAACAAAGATCATTACAAGTCGTACCTCGGACTCCCAGCATCTGTTTAAGTGACCAGTTATATAGTTTAACTATTGGTTTCAAATCTGCATTCAGCCACGACTCACATCCATACAAGACAGCAGATAATAATACAGCATCAAACACTCTCTTATTTACAATGAAGGGCACGTCATTATTTTTATGCAAAAAGGAAACAAACTTATTAAAGTGAGCCATCCTATCCTGAGCGTGAGCCTTGACCGCCGACGACGCAGAGCCGTCTGCCGTGAAGGGTGAGCCGAGGTAAGTGTAGCGTTGACAGTGATTCACAACCAGTCCATCTATAATCACAGAAAGCCTGTCAGCATCGGAACCACAGATAACTATGAAATTAGTCTTAGTCTTATTCACTTTCATGCCATACTTCTTACAAAACTGACATAGCAATGACAACTTCCTTATCATGTTTGCCCTACTCGTCGATAACAATACCGTATCGTCCATAAGGATCAACAAGTGTAACCATGACAAAAAACCATCTGAATCACCATTTTCCTTTACAATTTTAATTAGATCATTAACGTAGATGATAAACAGTAAACATGATGTAGGAGAACCTTGCCTTACTCCTATAGTTGTGGCAATCAATGCTGTTCATAATATGCTGTTAGTAACATTATACATGACAACTATTGCCCCCAACATTACTGCCCCGCAACCTAACCTCTTCAAAACAGTGAAAAGCACGCTTCTGGGTAAAAGGTCATACGCCTGCAAGAACTCGACAAATGTTATATAAAGCATTCTTTTCTTTTTCTTAGCTAGGTCTGTTAGTAGACGTAAGGTGACAATATGTTTTACGCAGCCGCGACCCTTCTGCGCTCCCACCTACTCTCGAAAAAGCTTGAACCACTGGTTCAGTCTCGCGCACAATATCAGATCATAGAGCTTTGCGATCGAGTTCATGATACTTATTCCCCTGTAGTTTCTTGGGTCTGTATGATTTCCTTTCCTAAAAATCGTCACAAATTTAGCATTAGTCCACGAAACTGGATACCAACAGGGTCTGTTTATCTTATTCAAACGTTTTCTTACAATGGGAACGTGTTTTTCAACCACCGATTGGAGTTTCTTTGTGAATAAATTACACATTTTTTCGGCGTTATTACCATTTAGTAGGTCAATCCAATCAACTTCGATTAATACCCTGTTGATCTTCGTGAAGTCTGCTTTATTATAATTGGGAACTAAAACCGATTTTCTGTGATGTCTACATTGCAATCTATGCCGCATCTGATTAACCTGTGGGAGGAGGAGGAGGAGGATTGTAGTCACCCCCGTATGTCAGTTTTTTATTTGTAGTGTTTTTGTTTTTGTTTTGTTTAGTTTTTCCTTCAGATCTATTTTTTCGGAGAGTAGAAAGTTATCAGTCTATCTGTTTGTCTCTGTCAGTCAGTATTCATTTGTGTTGTTGAATTTTTTCAATTGACTTTTTAAGGGGGTGGAAGGGTCTGTCTGTCTGTCTGTCTGTCTGTCTGTCTGTCTGTCTGTCTGTCTGTCTTCAGTGACCCAAACCGTTTCTTTCATCAGTGACAAGCGAACATTAATACAACTTATTAAAATTTACAATTATCAGGACAGAGATGGATAATGAAATAATGACAAAATATAGACCAAAAAAACATTGCCCTCCGAACCTTTCGTGTATGGTTGCAGTTTGAGAAGTGAGAGTATAAAAAAGGATTAGATAATATACTATAACTACATTTAAAAACAGACTAGAAGCGTACTGTACATACAGTAAATGGGTTTTTATATTGCCCCACGAGCTATATTATATCGTCCCCCGGAACGATTAGTGTTAGTGGTAGTTATAGTTAGCATACTTCATATCCTCTCATTTTTCACAACGAAACTTTCATGTTCCTATCTTCCTTAGGGGCATGGGATCCTTTTTCTAACTGTTCATTTACATATAGTTTGATAGTTAGTAGTAAGTACATATACACATAGTACGAGCACATACCCTCGTTATTGACCAATAGGTCTCCTGGTATCTGTTCTTCCAATGTATTCCTATGTATAATGTTATTGAAGGTTGAGCGACACAATGATCTACAAGAGGAGGTAAAAACATAACTTAACAAGAAAATATACGCATACAAGTAGATAGAAATCACTCGATGCTTGTGGATACTGTTCTTTTTTGCATTGCTAATAAAGAAAAAGATGCTTTGAACGTGAATATTAGGAGAAAAGGGAGAGAGAGAGAGAGAGAGAGAGAGAGAGAGAGAGAGAGAGAGAGAGAGAGAGAGAGAGAGAGAGAGAGAGAGAGAGAGAGAGAGAGAGTACCTGTTTTGGAAGCCTGTACAGTGTACACACGTCAAAGCCGTGGTAGAAGAGCGGGTGGGCGTGAACGTGGCGGATATTGAGCAGACTCCCCGTCGAGGCCACGCGCCCTCCGATGCCCTGGGTGGCGGGAAGCCTGACCTCGCCCGCACTCTGAAGGGGGAGAGAGAGAAGTTCGGGTCATGTTCTGGCTTTCTTTTGTATGTGAGAGAGCGTGAGAGAGAGAAAAATTTTGTTTACGTAGTACATGTATAAAAAAAAGATTAAGTGTCATTGAAGTTCCAGAGCTAAGCACTAAATACAGTTAATGTATTTACATACTAAATACTAATTACATGGGAGAAATATATTTAAATACCAAATACTAAATACATTCTACGAATGCATTTAAATACTATATACGAAATACATCAATTGTATTTAAATAAATTTGTAAATACATTTTATATAGACAATTTTTTGAAATTCTAGATTAAATGTCCGAAAAAAACTGGATTTCCTTAGATTTTGCGTTTTCTTAGAAATTTCCTTTTCAGGCATACATTTTCTTGCAAGTGGAAACACTGGTTCACTGTAACAGTAGGGTTGCCAGGTAGTTGGGCTGGTTTATGGCCAACTTAAGTGATAAAAAAAGTATTTACATTTTTATATTATGAGTATTTAAATACAATGTAGTTAGATACACATAATAATATTTTAATACTGTATTTAATACAGTGAATACCAGTGTATTTATAAATAAAGTTCTAAATACACAAATGTATCTAAATACGTGTTTATATACAAATGTATTTAAATACGTGTTTAAAATACAAATGTATTTAAATACTGCCCAGCTCTGCATTCAACTATCTGATCGCATTGGACAAACACTACATACACATACGTAACCCATAAAATAAATTAGATACAAGACATATTCGAAAAAGAAATGGAATCGGAGGAGGTATACCACTTTACATCTCTTTTTTTTTTACATCTCAAAAGATTGGCCATGAGGGAAAAAAGCATATATAAGCCCGATTAGTTGTCAGTCCCTATAAAGAAAACAATACGAGAATATAGAAAGGCGGGTGGGCAAATTTAGTTCGGGAGGCGTCTTGTTACTCATCTCTTGAAAACATTCAAGTTGTAGGAAGGTGTAAAAATAGAAACAAGAAGAGAATGCCAGAGTTTGCAGAGACATTTGCCAAAAACGAAGTAATATATAGGAAAAACGTTTACTATTGATCATGTAACTTGTAGATGGGTTTCTCGGCATCAATATTAAATATAACGACACGCTGCTGCCCCCCTTTCCCCCTTTCCTCTTACCCCCCCATCCTCCCGAATTGAACCCGTGCCCGCCCCCTCCCGTGGCGCTCACATTTCCACTTCGTTGCTCCGCCAATGGTTTCGGAACGGCCATTAAGGAACGCTTGGGCATCGAACCCTGGTAATATTTATCTGCGTGTGACCATCGAGCACGAAAGCCACTCGACCATTGCAGAGGAGACGAGCATGAAAGTGTCGTGTGTTAATGGGAACCTTTAAGGAGGCTGTTGGTAAGGATGAAATTGTAAAGAGAAAGTATTGATAGGTAACCTTCTTGATAGGTACGTAATGAAAGAAGTGAATGGGAGAGAGAGAGAGAGAGAGAGAGAGAGAGAGAGAGAGAGAGAGAGAGAGAGAGAGAGAGAGAGAGAGAGAGAGAGAGAGAGAGAGAGAGAGAGAGAGAGAGAGAGAGAGAGAGAGAGAGAGAGAGAGAGAGAGAGAGAGAGTATTGTGGGATTTTAGAATGATTTAAAAAAAAACGTGACAGATGAGGTGATAAAGAGAAAAGAAAGACAAACGAAGATGAAAAAGAACTGTATAACAATACAACTTTGTTTTCAACTTACTCCAAACAGCAACAATAATAATTACCACAACAATTACAACAACAATAATAACCAAGAAAAATTGAGATAACAGGGCAAATATTTACTCAACTAAGATATTTACATGCAACTTCATCTGTCTATCGGGAGGAAGAGGAGGAGAAAGAAGAGGAGAGTGGAGGAGGTGGGTGGTAAGGGGAAGGCTCAGGGAGGATAGGAAGGGGATGATGGTAG
Source organism: Chionoecetes opilio (assembly GCA_016584305.1). Lineage (NCBI taxonomy): Eukaryota > Metazoa > Arthropoda > Malacostraca > Decapoda > Majidae > Chionoecetes > Chionoecetes opilio. The sequence goes on from JACEEZ010018012.1 coordinate 38,354, forward strand.
GAAACGGAGGGATGGACGGACGGAGGGAGGGAGGGAGAGAAAGAGAAAGAGAGGAAGAGAGATAGGAGGAGAGGAGGACATCTTGACGAATGGGCAGCTCTGCAGGTAAACCCATCAAGTCTTTTTTCAGGATCATGGACTGTCCGGTGAATTAACTCTTATTATTACGTATCCGAAACGTTGAAATTGAATTATCAGGGAATAAAAAGTTAACCGTACCACCACCACCACCACCACCACCACCATGACCACCACCACCACCACCACCACCACCAGACCACCACCACCACCACCACCACCACCACCAGACCACCACCACCACCACCACCACCACCATCACCACCACACCACCACCACCACCACCATCACCACCACCCAAAGCCTTCACATATATTCCCTTGGGCTTCGATCGTTAGTCAGGCTTTCCCGCACCGTAATAAGCCCATTCATGTCTCCTATTTCCTCCTATTGTTTGTATAAATCTCGAGTTACGACTACCTCTCCCTTTCCTACCCTCCACTCCTGACCTCTAACCTCTTATTGACCTCCTGTATGGACCTTCCTTGCCATGACCTCCCTTCCTACTTCCCTCCTTCGCCTTGCCCCCCCCCCTCCCTCCGCCCCTCGAGCGTCCAGGTGTTGAGTTATTTTATTGTTTACCTGTATGACGAAAACCTTCTTCACCTGTTTACTGTTTTCCAATATCGTGTTCTATACTTGTACGTCTCGTGTCTGTCTGTGTCGTGTGGTGATTGTCTTTCCGTTCATCTGTTGGTCTGTTTTGTTTTGCTCTTTAGTGTTCTAGTTCTATTGTCTATTGTTTATATTTGTGTGTGTGTGTGTTTGATCTTTTTGGTCTTGTTTGAACGAATGGTAAAATGAATGCATGTGCATGTGTGTGTGTATGTAGTGAATGGTGGGGAAAGAGAGAGAGAAAGAGAGAGAGAGAGAGAGAAGATAGACAGAAAGAGATATGGTGCTGTGGGGGAAGCAAAACAGACAGATAGATACACACACACTCACGTACACACACAGAAACACACACACACACACACACACACACACACACACACACACACACACACACACACACACACATACTCACTCACGCACCCACACACACACACAAAACTATTCCTCGCTGTCATAAAGAAAGAAGAAATATTATCAGACAAGCGATCCTTCTCTTGACTCATACATCACACGACACACACACGCACACACACACACACACACACACACGGACAAACAGCAAAAGAAAAAGAAGGAGACAAAGAAAACCATGCGACACTGAATAAACACACACGAAATAATAATAATAATAAAAGCTGCAAATGCATAACTTTTTATTATCGTCTTATTCCTGCTTCCTAAAAAACAAGCAAAATCTTCTCTAGCACTTTTTTAAGCTCCCCGTAATAGACAATAAGCATGGAAATGGCACACTAACAACACTAATGGAGTCACAATTGTGCACTAAATCACCCTGTATGTCATCACTGCATAAGGCTACTGTCTGGCAGCAGATTACTACAGCAAGTATGTGCATGTATTAATCAAGAAATAAACAACGTGTAAAGAGCACACAAGCAGCGCTATACACTGTAAGGAGAGGCACAGGGGTGCAGCGGGGCTCATATTCCTCACTCCCATACACCTCTATCACTAACTAAGCCCACCCTCCCTATCTATCCCTTCTCCCTATCTTATCTCCCTACTCCCTACTCCCTTCTTCCTTACCTTCCACACCTTCCCTGGGGCTTGGGGAAGTGATGGGGTAAAGGTGTTGATCCACAGCGCAACGGGGGCTCGGATGATGCAAGATTACGGCGGTGAAAGATCACTGATTCAAACGTGTACTTATGGCGGAGCGGCAGTGTGGGAGGCAGAAGAGGCCGGCAGGGAGGGAGGACGGGAGGAGAGGCAGAGGGAGGCGAGAAGAGACAGGGGGGAGGCATGCAGAGATGGGGGAGGATAGAAGGGAGGGGGGAGATGACGGGAGACCTCTGTAAGATAAGTACCGTACCTAGTAACAAGCGTTTTCTTTGATATCCAACGTGAATATTCATGTTGTTACAGTTCATCCAACATGTTATTGAAGAGAAACCCCATTTTGTCCCTAAATATTGTACTTCCAGTCTGTTTCTATGCCATTAGAGACCCATACGTAATGCTGTCGCACATACACAAGGCAGATGGACGTGCTTACTAATAGTGCCGCATGATACCCGAAACCACAAAAATAAAGTGTACTCCGATGCATGTGAAAAGAATAATCAGGAAGAGTTATGAAACTTGATAAATTATGCGTTGGCACCTTATAAACCTACTCTCACCCTCTATAAATCATAACGCATAACTATATTACACACCCTTGCTTTTAATGGGTAGCTTTGTAATCTTAAATACGCACTCTGTGTTAAGGTATTGTTTCGCTCATCCTGATGTTATGTATTACTAGTGCTTAGCTTTCCTAACAATTTTCTCCTAGTACATGTGGTGTACAGTACATTATATTGTATACTACTACTCCCTATACTACCATATATATATTTTTACATCACTTCCCCTTTGTTTTCCTTTCCCCCTCTCCCCTTCTCCCCCTTCCCTTTTCCCCTTCGTCCCAGCGGCAAGACAAATATTTAGCGTCGCAGGTAAAACATTCATCGATACTTACCTGGGAACTAATTTTCTACGGCGATGAAAAACAGCAACGCTTAAGACTCATTACCTCTTCTTCCGTTCCTCCTCTGTTGTTTTTCTCTCTTTATTTTCACTTCTCTCTCTCTCTCTCTCTTTTCTCTCCCCCCCCCTCTCCCCTCTCTCTCTCTCTCTCTCTTCTCTCTCTCTCTCTCTCCTCTCTCTCTCTCTCTCTCTAATATTGTAGCTTAATATCATATCCTTAACTACGTTCTTTACTTAATACTTTCTACCTTTGAAAATACAGTAGGAGAAAAAAAGAAATATTGTTTTTTTTTTACGTTCGTACATATTATCATTATTACCTGATAAAACGTTCACGTTCCTTATGCTAAACTCTCTTAAAATGAATTGATTACGCGTCATGCATCTTACCTGATCATGAGCAAAGTTTTGTTCTTGATTGTACTAACACGATATTTAAACATGTGATAAAAAGTGCATCTGTATCGCTTTGACCTACGCCTGCCACCCCGCCTGCCTCCCCGCCTGCCTCCCTGCTGCCTCATCACCTCCCTCACCGCCTGCCTCCCCGCCTGCATCCGTCCCTGCCTCTTTGTCTCCCTCCCTGCCTGACTCACCGCCTGCTTCCCTGCCTGCCTAGCTACCTGCCTCACAACCTGCATCCCCGCCTGCCTCACCACTTGCCTCCCTGCCTGCTTCACCACCTGCCTCGCCGCCTGCCTCCCCGGCTGCCTCCCTGCCTGCCTCGCCGCCTGCTTGCCTCACTACTTGCCTGCCTCACCACTTGCCTCCCTGCCTGCCTCACCACCTGCCTCCACGCCTGCCTCACTGCCTGCCTCCCTGCCTTCCTCACCACCTGCCTCCCCGCCTGCCTCACTGCCTGCCTCCCCGCCTGCCTCCCTGTCTGCCTCCCTGCCTGCCTCCCTGCTGCCTCCCTGCCTGCCTCCCCACCTGCCTCACTGCCTGCCTCCCCGCCTGCCTCCCTGCCTGCCTCCCTGCCTGCCTCCCTGCCTGCCTCCCTGACTGCCTCCCTGACTGCCTCCCTGCCTGCCTCCGTGCCTGCCTCCCCGCCTGCCTCCTTGCCTGCCTCCTTGCCTGCCTCCCTGCCTGCCTCCCTGCCTGCCTCCCTGACTGCCTCCCTGCCTGCCTCCCTGACTGCCTCCCTGCCTGCCTCCCTGACTGCCTCCCTGCCTGCCTCCGTGCTGCCTCCGCCTCCCCTCCTGCCTGCCTCCCTGCCTGCCTCCCTGACTGCCTCCCTGCCTGCCTTACCACCCATGTGTTGAGTCGGAAAGAAACTGCAAATGAGGAGCTTAACGTATTTGTTGGCAGTCGATCCCGTCGCGCGATAAACAAAGCCTTGTTATAGCCGCGATAAACAATATTGCCTTGGAGAATATCACCATTATTCCATTGTATCATTTATCTTCCTTCTCATGCTTTCCTGCCTCCTCCTCTCTCCCACCCCCCGTCCACTTCCTCTCTTCTACTCCTGCCACCTTCCTCTTCCTCTCCTTCCCACCTTTTCTCCTCCTCCTCCAACTCCTCCTCTTTCTCTACCTCCTCCACTTTCCCCTCCTCCTTCTCCTTCCTCATATCCTCTAATTTTTCCCCCCGCCTCCTCCTCCTTTGTTCGTCTTCCTTTGTATTCCTACTCCACTTCCTCCCCCAAACCCCCCGCTCCTTTAATTAACTCTCTTCTCGGTCCTCCACCTTTTTAACTTCCCCTTCCCTTTCCCCTTCTCTTTCCCCTCTCCCCTCCTCCTCCTTCCCCCTTTTCATTCTTGGTTCACAAAGGGGAACGATAATATTTACCCAACAACTTATTTATCTCTGCAGTTTTGCTGGGATATTTTAATTTCATTAGCGGTAATGACTGCGCCAAACATGTAAGGTTTAAAAATTGTACTGAAACTATTATTTCATGGAAATTCTACTGTTTTTATGTAATGTTTTAAATTTTTACGTTTCTTTTGTATATCTATCACATTTTTTTCTGTATTCAATGATTGGTTTTCCTTCATTTTTTCCCCTTTTTTTGAATTCAACATGATTTCCCTTACTCGCTATTTCTTTTCATATATATTTTGTGACTTTTTTCATTAATCAGCCGTCAAATAAAATTCTTTTTAACTTTTTCCCCTATCATCCATATTTTAGTTTCTCGATATTCACCCTCCCTCCCTCCCTTTTCCTTCCTCTTCATTCCTTTAAACACTACTTTAAAAAACTACTATAATTTTACTTTCTTTAATCTCTCCCCTTTAATCATTCCTTTTCCCTTTTGTTTTTTTCCTCCTTTCCTACCCTCCCTACTTTCCTTTTCCCCCTTCAATCCTTCCCTCCCCTTTTCCCTTCCATCTTCTCTTTTTATCTTCTGTCCTACCCCTTTCGTACCTCTCCCCCCCCCCTTTCCCCCTTTCCCCTTTTATGTGCAGCGTTTCATGACCCCACACCCCACCCGTCTCTGTTTACTTTTTGACACACGCCCCCCCTTTTTTTCTGTTTCACGTGTTTTCCTTTTTCTTCTGTTTCACCCCCCACCTTTCTTCGTTTTCCCCCACGCCCAAACCCCTTTCTTCTGTTTCACAGGGCCCCCTTTTCTTCTGTTTTACACCCCACCTTTGTTTGTTTCACATGCCCCCTCTGTCCTGCTTCACACGCCCTCTCTGCCTGTTTTTAGGTCCCCGGTTCGGGGGGGTGATCAAACCCGGGGTGGGTGGGTGTGTTCGGAGGGCGTCGCCAGTCCCCCGATCAACCTGGATCCGCGAACCCCTCCTCCACGACCCCAACCTCACAGCCCTGTTGCCCTGGACAAGCACGCAGTGTGTGTGTGTGTGTGTGTGTGTGGTGCTTGGTGTCGTCCTGGTTGGCTGTGCTGTGTGTGTGTGTGTGTTGTGTGCCGCGCGGCGCTTGGCCTATGCCCCCTGTGTGTGTTGTGTGTGTGGTCCTGTGTTTGCTGTTGTGTGTGTCTGTCTGCTGCTGATGTCTGTGTGTTGACGCTCCCTGTGCGCCGCTGTCGCTGTGCTGTGTGTGTGTGTGTGTCTGATGCAGCGCACGTGTGACCTGCCTTTCTCCATAACTAAAGCATCGTAAAAGTAGCTAGCAAAAAAGAATAAAGCTATAGACTAAAATATCATTAAAAGTATATAATTAACTCATGGAACTTCTTCCTGTTTCTATTTTTCCCACCTCCTACGACTTCAATCTTTTCAGAGAGATCGTGACATCCGACACCTCCCGAACTAATTGGCCCCCTCGTTCTCTTTGTTCTCTTCTGTCTTTTATAGCAGATTGGCAACTAAGCGGCTTTTGTTCCCATCTTTTTTTGTTTGCCTTGGGCATCCTTTTGATGTAAACCAAAAAGTGTAGTCTACCCATTCTATACATGTATAAGTAGTTAGATAGTCGTATGTCCCAAGTCTCATATAGTTACGTCCTATCTCACTCGTCTCTATAGTAGTTCTAACACAATATCATAATTGATAATAGCTAAATATATTAGTATACCAAATTTTTTAAATTTAAATGCAATGTCTGGATTAATACATTATCCGATGACGGCAAATCCACGATACAATTGCAGTGTATAAATCGATACTAACTAAACGATATGTTTCAGTTATTTTAACTTTAATATATAGTATGAAAATATCCATCACAGCGATTTCTCAAACTTTTTTTGTTCCTCTCTCTTCTCTTTTTTTTTCAGAATTCAATGATTCCCTCTCTCTTTTCTTCTACTTTCTCTGTTCTCTTACTCCCTCTCATCAATCTCTCCTTTCACTCTCCTTATCTCCTCATCTCTTTCTTCTCTCTCTCTCCTCCTCTCTCTCCTCTCTCCTCTCCTCTCTCTCTCTTCTCTCTCTTCTCTCTCTCTACTTCTCTCTACTTTTATATATACCTATATAATATTATATATAATATATTATATATATATACTATCTATATTATATTACTTTCTCTCTCTTTCTCTCTCTCTCTCTCTCTTCTCTCTCTTTTTATTAGGGGTCGACAACTTGTCCCTTGTGAACCTTCATTGCGTTTTTACTTTCATTTTCACATTTCACATTGGATTTCAACTTTACTCGTCAGTGTGAATTGTATGCCGATAACATTACAGTGAGAGAATAAGTTGATTGAGACGTTTTCCTGACCTTTTCTAAACGCAAAGGTCAGAATATTAACAAAGGTTTGGATCCTGCATATTCGGGTACGCATTTATAATATACTTCTTTTGTTACCAGATATCTCTCAGGAATGTGTGTGTGTGTTGTGTGTGTGTGTGTGTCGTGTGTTGTGTGTGTGCTGTGTTGTGTGTGTGCTGTGTTGTTGTGTGTTGTTTGTTTCAGCGACGCCAGCCTAACATAAACAACATATAAATGAAGTGACACTTATAATAACAGCAACGCAAATCCGGGAAAAAGTTTAAATTTTGAAATGACAATATATATGATGAATGAGATGAGTCAGTAGTAGAGGATTGACAAACTCCATAATGTTAGGTGATGAGAATGCATTCATAACGTTAACATTATTATTGTAATGTTATCATTAAGGAGAGCTTCAGTATAACAAGACTTACTGATGAGAGAGATAAAGAGAGAGAGGAGAGATAGAAGAGAGGAGAGAGAGAGAGAGAGGAGGGAGGGAGAGAGAGAGAGAGGGGGCAGAGAGAGGAGGAAGAGAGAGAGGAGAGAGGAGAGAGAGAGAGAGAATAGATGAGGAATTAATATTTACGAAACAGTGAAATGACTCTTCATTTTTTGGTTCATTGCAAAATGCACTCATACTGACATCTCATTCTGATCTCAATATTTACATTCTCGTCAATCTTTTGTTTCGGATTGACGAATTCCAATATTGTATTCATAGACTTTTTTCTTGCTGTTAGTCTTTTGCATTTTCGTTTTACCAACTCGTTTTCTTTTCTTTTCTCCCTTCCTTTCTTTCATCTGTTACTGCTATACTCCTATCCACAGCTATAATCATCTCCTCCTCCTCCTCCTCCTCCTCCTCCTGCTCCTCCTCCTCCTCCTCCTCCTCCTCCTCCTCCTCCTCCTCCTCCTCCTCCTCCTCCTCCTTCCGCAAATACTAATCAAAGTAACTTAATCAAGCGCCCTGTAACAGTGGACCCTAGACGCCCTGCTGGTAAACCCTCACGCAAGGTTACAAAAAACTATCAAGGAACTTAAATTCTTTACACAAATGCCAGAAGCATTATTTTAAAGTGTAACGAATTATTAGCATACGTTGTTGCCGAAACGCCAAATATCGTCAGTATAACTGCGAGTTGGTTCAACACAAAAGATAAACATTTATTAGCTGAAATAGCCATTCCAGGCTATAGAGACATTCCTAAATTGTCGCATGCATAAAGCAGGTGGAGGTGTCATTCTTCACATTAAAGAAAATTTGCAAGTAATCGAAATCGATAAAGTAAACAAAGATCAGTATGACTCAGTCTACGCAAAGATTAAGCTAAACGGTAAATTGCTAACTATTGGGACAATATATCGTCCTCCCAAATCTAATACGGAAGTAGATTGCCTCCTGTATGACGAGATAAAGTCAGCTGTGAACAATAATTACGATACAATTATTTGTGGAGATTTTAACCTACCTCGTATAAACTGGAAAAATAATTCTGCTGATAGAGAAGGTATGCGATTGCTTGATATGGTGAACGAAGTATATTTAAATCAGGTGGTCCGTGAGCCTACAAGGGATAATAGTATCCTAGATTTAGTTTTCACTACCGACATTGATCTGATTGATTACTGCGATATAGGTGAACATTTGGCAAACAGTGATCACAGGCTAATCAGATGCGGCATAAATTGCATGGTAGACATCACAGAAAATCGGTTATTAGTCCCAAATTATAATAAAGCAGATTTCACGAAGATCAGCAGGGTACTAAGCGAAGTTGAATGGATTGACCAACTAAATGGTAATAACGCCGAAAACATATGTAATGTATTCACAAATAAACTCCAATCGGTGGTGGAAAAACATGTTCCCATGGTAAGAAAACGTTTGAATAACATAAACAGACCCAGTTGGATGAATAATGAGATCCACAAATCATTGGCAGAAAGCGCCGAGCGTATAAAGTTTACAAACGATCAAATGCAAACTGCGATTCTAGAGAATAAAATGACGAAAAACGTCGCTGCAAAGGACTAATTAAGTCTAAAAAGCGCGAGTATGAAGAACAAATTGCAAAGGAATCCAAATCAAACCCGAAATGGTTCTTTCAATACGTTCGAAGTAAGAAAAACGTCAAAACAAGTATTGGGCCACTGAAAGATAATAATAATATCTTGGTAAATGATAATAAGAGTATGGCGTTCGTACTCAATGAATACTTTAATGCGGTATTTATTAAAGAAGAGGAAACTCCATTACCAGAACCAGTAAACATGTATGCGGGACTCGAAAGGGATAGACTGGTAATAGGAGAGATAACAGTAGACGAAATATCAAAGTATTTGCTGAAACTTGACCCAGCATAATCCGTGGGGGTGGACGAAATCTCGCCACGACTACTTCGCGAATGTCACAGTCAACTTTCGCTCCCATTAAGATTATTTTCAATAAATCGCTGGGTGACAAAAATATTCCTAGCATGTGGAAATTAGCTAATGTTACACCGATATTCAAGAAAGGGGGTAAGAGCCTCGCAAGTAATTATCGCCAATTAGTCTAGCGTCCGTGATTGTTAAAATATTTGAGAAAATATTGCGGGATAAAATAGTGTCTTTTCTCGATGAAAATAACTCATACTAAACTCCCAGCATGGATTTCGAAATAAGAGATCCTGCTTAACAAACCTACTGGATTTTCTTAATGTCATTTATTCAAACTGGGACGCTAAAATTCCCTCGGATGTAATATACCTTGATTTTCAGAAAGCCTTCGATACAGTTCCCCATAAGCGACTGTTGACCTAGCTAAGGGCACATGGCTTAGGAGAGCAATTATGTTCATGGAGTGGCGATTGGCTTTCAAATCGTAAACAACGGGTAATAATAAATGGCGAGGCATTTGATTGGTTAGATGTTACTAGTGGGGTACCTCAGGGCTCGATCTTGGGTCCTACTCTTTTTCTGATATATATCAACGATCTGGACTACGGACTTGTATCTAAAATATCGAAATTTGCAGATGAAACCAAATTAGGCGGTAAAGCATATACTAGAGAAAACTGCCAACTCATACAAAGTGATCTTGACAAACTATCAGATTGGAGTGATAAATGGCTATTAAAATTCAATTCCGATAGATGTAAAGTAATGCATATAGGCAACGATAACCTCAAATATAACTATCAAATGCAAAATAAATCGTCAACTGAAGTACAGCAGGAAAAGGATTTAGGTGTCATCATCAGTAATGATCTGAAAACCAGTCCGCATTGCCTAGCTGCCAGTAAAAAGGCAAATATGATGTTGGGCTTTATTAAACGTAACTTTGAACATAAAACTCCGAAAGTAATGACACAATTATACACGTCCTTGGTTAGGCCGCACTTGGAATATGCCGTTCAATTATGGTCACCCTGTTTCGTAAAAGATCAAGCCAAATTGGAATCAGTGCAACGAAGAGCAACCAAACAAATTCCATCTCAGCGAAATTAATTTTATGAAGAGAGACTGCGGAAACTTAATATGTTTTCCTTAAAGGATCGTAAAATCCGTGGGGACTTGATAGAAACCTTTAAAAGATCCTAAAAGGTTTTGATGTCATTAATCAAGAGAACCTATTCGAGCTTTCAACTCAAGTGACAACAAGAAATAATGGTTTAAAACTAAACGGTCAACGTTGCATCACCGATCTCCGTAAAAATTATTTCAATGTTAGAGTCGTTGATCGATGGAACAAGTTACCAGCAAATGTAGCCGGAGCCAGCACAATAACTACATTAAAAAACAGACTTGACGCGCACTGTAAAGTAAATGGGTATTGATAGTGCGAATTCGTATCTAGTCCCCCGTATCGATTAGTTGTAGTGGTAGGGGTAGTTGTAGTTAGTATTTTTCATATCCTATCATTCTGCACTATGAAATTTCCATGTTCCTATCCTCTTTAGGGACATGGTATCATTTTCCAACTGTTTTCTTATAAGTAGTTGATAGTTAGTAGTATGTAGTTCAGCTGATACCCTCGCTATGGACCAATAGGTCTCCTGGTGTCTGTTATTCCTATGTAATCCTATGTAATCCTCCTCCTCTCCACTCCACCCTGCACATGTTCAATCATAAAACAAAACACGAAGGCAAAATCCTCTTAACAAGCAATGACCAAAAATTCGCGAAAAACACACAAATCCTTAAAAAGTAACAGAGTAAATCATAAAAAAATTGCTGCGCCTGCAAAATTACGAGGCAATCAACCAGTTTGGAAGAGGAGGGGGAGGAGAAGGTAGGGGAGGAAGAGCAGGAGGAGGAGGAGGGGGAGGGGGAGGAGGAGGAGGAGGAGGAGGAGGAGGAGGAGGAGGAGGAGGAGGAGGAGGAGGAGGAGGAGGAGGAGGAGGAGGAGGAGGAGGAGGAGGAGTCACTTGCATGCTTTCAGAATTCCAATGATCTGAAACTAAAGAAATGCCAGTGGTCGCTGGCAGTTTTAACTCAAAGGTTGGTCTACTGTGTTTTGGTTCCGCGAATAATATTTTTCATAAATTAATTTCGTGATAAACATTGCTGCACCGCATCTGAATACCAAAAAATATAGTTTTTCTGTTGTTCTACTAATTATATGGATGACATGCATTACGATGGAACGTTCTATAATAGCAATTTAATGCAAATTACTCGCCACGAGTAGCAAAGTTTAATATATTTTTTACATGTATATTGTGCCATGTAAAATTTGGGCGATGTTCACACTGTTTTCTAAGACAGTACTGCTGCGTCTGGCAAACGCTTGTCAAAATACAATAAGCAATGCCTTGGAAAAACGAAGAATAAAGAATGCCGAAATCGGC